>JACXIL010000182.1:1139224-1173459 GCA_014737365.1 Bombus soroeensis
TTAAATACCTATCTTAAAATAATATGTAATTTACTTTTTATTGAAAATGCAATGATTGTATATGGGCTGCGTTTGAGTCATGATTGAATGTAACAGTTTACTAACTAACATAAAATAAATTAAAAATATTCAGAAAATAAAATAATTACATGCTTATTATTATATGGAATAAAATTATACATGAACTTTTTTGTTCTATATAAAATTTGTCAAAATTATATGGAAAAAAGACACCATTGAATTATATTAAAATATGATACTTTTAAAGTTGTATTTAGAATATATTTAATGTTAAAAGTTGTACAGTAAAAGAATGCATACTATAGTAAATTAATAGTATATATATATCATAGATTTATGTTTATTTTTATACAATATAATTTTTATGATAATCATAGCTAACATTAAAGCCAGTCACATGTCAAGGATAAATTATATTACTTATACATATACATATATAACATCAGTTTTGTTTTATACTGTTATTATTAGTTTCATTTTAACTGAACAATGTAACTAATTGGTTAAAAGTAAATATAATCAAAAAGTAATCTTTAGTAGCTGATATTTCATACAACAAAATATCGGCTATTTTAATTATTTTATGTTTATTTTTACAATTCTAAATTGATTATTATAGGTGGTCACAAACCAAATTCCTTGCATATAATTTCGAATAATAAAAATCTAAAATAATCTTCAGTGACTTATTATCATCTTTTACATGCATTTATTAAATAAAATAAATATACACTTCGTAGTAAATATGCATTCGTAATCGGAGTGTAATTTAAATAGATGACCAAACTTTGGTATCATATTTTACTTTTTCTAATAAACATTCAAATTAAGTAGTCGCAAGTAATGATATTATTTCTGCTCTTGAATAGATTAACATGTACTATAGTAAATCGATCTCTGTTTAAATATTTTACAAACGTAATAATCATTCTGATAAAATCCAAATCTATGAAATAAATTTTCAATCTCACGTTTTTACCACTTTTTCGTATTTTTAGGAAGAGCAGAATACAATATCAAACTTTGATCGCCTATTTTTAGTGCACCGTGTATATTTAAATAATATGCTTAAAAATAAATAATTAAACTTAAAGAGTAAATAACTACAAATTAAGAAATTTAAACTATATCAGATTTTTACTTTTATATAGAGAAAATTATTATTATAGAGGATCCCAATTTTAAACATACTTTTGTCAATAAAATAAATTAAAATTACTTCAAAATTGAAAATACACGTACATGTCTTCTATGTATTCGCCAATAATATAATAAAAAATATTCCCTATTTAATATATCAATGGTTTGATTTACATGTAACATATATAAATACTTCCATAAATACTTTGCAAGTCATTGCTTAATATTTGGAAATAAATAATTTTTACTTTGTCTCAGGAATAAGGTTATATTATATTTATTTAAACAAGTCTTCTTTTTATATGGGCATCTATGTCTATGTATTGATACAATGAAATTTCAGACTAAAACTTAACCATATATGTAATATGTATTCGTGCCGCTTGATGCTTGCGGCTTGGATGAATAAATTAATTGATTATTTATAAAACACAGTACAGCGTCATAGTGCAACCAATGTAATTGAGTAACCCAAGACGTCGAAGTAATGCGGTTCACCCGCTGTTAGCTACTGTTAGGACAGTGGTTAAAGTTTATAGGGATGCATTGAAGGTTACAACTTGTATCTTACAAGGAACCAAGTTCTCTCTTTGCGCTATCTAATAAGATTTGCCTCCTTGTGAAGGAGAATGAATATGAGTCATGTCTAAGTTATATTCTGGAAGCTCCAATGTTATAGTTCATCGTTCAATTACGAATGATGATAGAAATTGATTACAAAAATCTGGCGCAAGTTACGTGGATGCGAAATACGTACAGCCCTAGCTATATCGCTTTTATCGAGTGTAACTAATTTTTGCTGATACATCATCATCATCTTTTTAGTAATTAGATTGTTTCAGATTTTAGTCAATATTCTGATTTGGATCAAATTCCTCACAAATTTATATAAGGGGTCATATGCAGCTGGCAAGACCTATAAAAGTTAATGACCTTGTAATGTACACCCCCTTCCCTCTTCAAATATTAACATTCCAAGTATAATATATAGACATTATTTTTTAAAACATTGTTGGTTTACTTTTATTACATATTTTATAGAGCCCTGGTTGCACAGTTTACGGTATGGCCGGATAAAAATTGTACCTCACGTCGCCATAAGTGACGTTTATTTGTTTGTTTTTATGTTTTATATTATTATTTATAAATTATCTTTTTATGTATTGTCTTGTATCTTATAACATATTTCACATATTAAAAATAGTGTCAAGCCTGAAATTACTACTTATTATAATTCTACAAAATATAATATGATTTATATAGTATATATAGTATGCTTTAGACAAATTTATGAGAGAATATTTTTGTTAGATGATATATACGCCCATCACTATTTTTTTCAATTAAAGTAACATTTTATAGAAATGAGAAAAAAGACATTTGTGAATGAATTAAAAAATAAATCAGTACACAAATCTTTTTAAGAGAACTTGCATATATATTTTTATACTGATTTATTTTTCATACAGTAATAAAAGAATCAAAAAATATAATTAAATGTATAACTTGATAAAATGATGGCTTAATTGTAATGTAGAATCGAACCTAGTATTTGTACAAATTTCAATATATTATATATATTTTACAATATTTGTTACTGCATTTCCATATGTTTTAATCTTATATATAAGTATATTAATTGCAAGTTTATGTGTAGACATACTTAATTTAAAAGGTTGTGCAGTAAAATACATGAGTTAATAGTAGTACATATAATGAATACACATAATTGTAAATTTACTTTTATTTATATAATGTAATTTTAACAACTATAGTTTAATTATAACAATTATAGCTACGATTAACATCTTCACAGTCCCTAGATCTATATATCAGAATAATTAAGACCTATGAACATGTTAAATAACTTTATATATAACCTCATCTTTGTCTTTTATTGTTACTATTTCCATCTTTACTGGACAATGTAACCAAAAGCTCAAAAGTTCTTCAGTATAACCAAGTAAAAAGTGCATTTTAATGGGTGGGAGTCTGCGCACAACAATACCAGCGATCCTTATGATGTTGTGTTGACGCTTAATAATTATCTCGCTTGCAAACAATGCATGCCAAGTTCCTTGTACAAAATTTCGAATAAACAAATCTTCTATAGTAGTTTCCGATGGCCTATTACCATCCTTTACATTTGCTAAAAGAAAAAATACATTTAACAATCCATATATATTCAAATAACGTATACATAGATAAATAGCTGAATGAACATAATATAAAACTAAAACAAATTATAAAATATGCCTACATGTATTCCATGAGTTCCAGGACTTTTTAGCAGCAATTTCATGCGGTGCATATGACATTTCATATGTCAATGGTTGTATTACCTTTAGTTTTGGTCTATAACGTCCAGCTTGTACTTTATGAAGTACTGTGCTGACATGTAAATACCTTTTCGCAACATTATTTCCATTAATTAATACCTGAAAATAATATTTCATTTCTAATTTAGTTTAAGAATAAGGTTATGTTGCATATATATTTCATGCATTATATATAAATGTGTACATACAGGACGTAGATATGTTATTAAAGTCATTATTTTTAACTATTTATGTAATAATTAAACAAAAATTATATTTATATTATATTTCAAATTTGGTAATATTTAATACATTGAACACTGAATTTAACAATTTGAATTCGTGACAGTAGTACCAAACTCTCAAGATACATTTAGACTTTCAACTTTATAAATGAAAAAAGAGCAAATTAAAGTTGTTATAAATGCATTGCGCACTAAATATTCTCTGAATACCTTTTATTTAAGTGAATATATTTGGACAATATTTACTAAATTAAACTGGAGTAGATTTCTGCCAATGTAACAAGTACTAGTTTGATCATTATTGCAGTAATTATGTAATACAAAAATAAAATTAATTATAATCAACAACGCTTTAAAAATGTTACTTACTTAGTGATAATTTAAAAATTGATTTTACATGGGCTGGCATTCATGAAACTCCAAATCATCTCGCTCAATAAAAGGTGCGGGAGATTGAAAAGAGCTATTCGAGGGTAAAAATAACTTTTGTCATAAAAATCATTGATTCGAGATATTATTGTTTAATTTGAAAAGTTTCTTTTTTTCTTCAGCTCTATGCGCCTTTCTTACCTAATCCAAGGTCTTTTCCTTAGATTTTCATAGTCCAATAGTAAAATAAGTTTACCTCATTCATCTAAAATTTTCTCCAGATTTCATCTTCCACCTCTCAGGGTAGTAGAAACGCTTCGTGGTTATTTCATAATGTAGAAACGAAACGAAAAGACACCCTCAATGAAATTTATGACTATTTTATTGTTAAATGCAAACTAATCAAGATTAAGTATCTGTAAAGGACAGAACACCTTTCAAGGATCGTACGTGACTTTAACGAAAATTTATCATGGTAGCTAATAACTAAACTCACAGCATTTTAACACTAGAACTACCACACCAGTCAAATTCACTGCTTTTACAATTTTATTTTAAAATTCCTACTTCATTCTTTCGCAACGATAACTAAAAGAATAATATAATGAATTTTATTTTGTTTTTTATGTATTCAAACTGAAAATAATTTTGTATCAAGGCTACTTGTACCAATACCAGTGAAAATGACTGGTGCTTGTCAAAGTGTAAAAGAGTCTTGCAATTTGTTTATCGAACCCCAATTAACCAGTTTCCTCGTTTTGTACAACTTCCCACACGTTTTTAAAATGTTTACTGCGTATCATTCAATATGATGATATCAGTTATCAGGAAAATTCCGGATCGATCGCTAGATCGCTAGATGCTAACACTAGAAATATCACACCAGTCAAAATGACTGTTTCTATAATTTTATAAACGTGCTAACCATCGTTTAGAGATCATGGTCGCAGATGGATTAATAATACCAAAAATATACTACATAATATGGAATTGCTTCTGTAAGAAAGTAATAAATCAATAAATATAAAAATATTCTATTATTACGTGTTTTTTAAAGACCAGTCATTTTGATTGGTTTTGGTAGAAATAGCTTCCTGTTAACTATCGGTAGTTCTAGTGTTAAATAATATATTTCCTTCTTTTTTGAACTTCTTGTCATGCCACCCGTATTGGATATTTGAACAACATATAAACGTATTTTGCGATTTATGTACATATATACAGGCAATTTCAAAGCTTCTAATATACATATATACACATCGATATTGATATACATAAAGCTGAATTCATACGATTGTGTGAAAAAAGTAGATAACACTTTGTTTAAATATTGTAAGTAGGCATCAATATTTTTTTATTAACATTAATCAATCATCACATCAATAAATTATATAATTTTATATGTAATACACATTCCTAGTTTTGGAATAAACATTTAAAAACACGATTCCCCTTACTTTTTAAACTTGCATTTATTAATATAATTTTGTGTATACGTTATATATGTTGTGTATACACGTATTAGCTACTAAAAATTTGTATGAAAATTTAATAACTATTATCGCTTATCATAATTAAAGTACTGTTTGTAAACATCGATGGCACTTAATAACACCCAATATTCATGAATAATTCCCGCAAGTCGCATGAGCAAACGTAAGTTTTACGTTTATAGTTATAGACAGCAAATACCATGTTGACAAAGAATTCGCTTGTCATCTCTCGTAGAAGAAAGAAACAAATAATTATTAAACTGAAGGTTAGCGTTGCGTATTCTGTCAAAACGAAAATTTCTTTTAATATATTAAATAAAATATACAATATACAACACTACTATTATTAATAATAGTAATAATAACATACAACGAAATTAAATACAAACGTGCTGGAACGAACGTTAATTTAACATCGAAGAAAAGAAATTCATTATATGTAAACTTATTGTTGTAAAATAAATGGATAAAGAAATAATTTTTATAGAGGAAGAATATTTTTCAAATTCTAATACGAACGTAGCAACTATGACAAAATTTGTTATATAGTTACACTTGATATAAAATACAAGCCACAGTAGATAAGATAATAATAATAATAACCTTTCTTTTTTTTTTTTATACAGGAGGAAATCCTCATGGATACAGCCCCGCTCTTGAAAGCGGCGGGGTAGTGTCGGACTATACCGACTAAAACTCCACGGTGGACCGCCCCATGATCAGCTGGGATGCCCCGGGGCCTATTTCGCATTACTGCCGAAGCAGCCCTGCGTCTTCTCCTGTCTGAGGGAGTCGTTCCTTAGTTAGTTGGGGCATTGGGAGAGACCACCCACTTCTCCACGCTATCCTCTGGGCCGTCGTGCAAGTCCGAGGTCCAGATCCTGCTGGGCATGTCGGCCTCTATGACCGTCTAGGACGGCGTAGGGCTGTCCTTCGGCACGGAACCCTGCAAGGGTGGGATGTTCTCACCCTTCCCCGCTCTGTTCGTTCCTTCAGGAGCATTACGTCTTCGCAGTATGAGCGGATTGCGAGGAAATCTTGTCGCCTCCTCAGCATCGCTTTCATCACTGACGAAGGGTCTAACCTTTCACCAATCGCCAGCTGTAGAATACGACGTGGGGCCTCTCGCGCCAGACAAAATTCCAACGTGTGCTGGGCCGTGTCCTCGCCCTCACCGCAGTGAGATAAGATAATCTGCGAGAAGTTTAAATGGAGTAAGAAATTAAGAATAGTCTAGTATAAACTAAATTATATACGAGTACATATATAATATATGTACAATTATGCAATATAATAGATAAGTATTGTATAATACATATATAATCATACATATAATTATACATATATAACATTAGCAACATTTTACATTTTCTTACATTTGCAGGAATTATTAAATTGATATCTCGCATACTAAAAAAAGATCGAAATTCATTCCTGCATTAAATGTTACGATATACAACGATATATATATATATATATATATATATATAAGGTTATAGATTTTTAGAAAATAGTTTTGTAGGGAAAGATACTGAAGGGAGAGAAAAGGAATCGCGTCGATGATAATCGAGAGCAAGAATAAAAAAGGAGATACATAAAATAATAAAGACCCGATATACAGGACGCGGCAGTGACACGTTGCCGTAGTAGTATCACTGTGCGATTGCTGTAGATTGTAGACGTGCGATGCAATATCGCTCGTATGCATTGCACGACTATGTCCGATGCAGACGAGCGGTTTACGGCAAATCGCCGCAACGGCAACGGGTTGGAAGAACAAGGAAATACATATATATGTATTCTTCTTTTGTGAGACAGAAGAACTTTATTTCTATGTTTTTCCAACGACAGCACAACGGTGTCGTACAGGAAAAGTTGGTCGTCTGCAACGAGTCTTAAAAACGTATACGTAGCCGCCAAACCCATAGAGATATAAGAATAAAGTGTGCGAGTCACATATTACCGTGTAAGTGGATGCGATTAATACGATATAACGATAGAAAGAGAACAGAGGCCCTTTTCGCCCCTGTCTGATTAGACATGCACACTGACACCGCTCGTTGCTGTTCTACTTATATATTTACTGTAGGAATATACATGCGTTATTAAACAAGGATACAAGGACCTTTATTAAGCGTTCTCTTTCTATCCCTGTATCGCTTTTTCATCTCGTTCATGTACTCTATTACTCTTTATGGCCGAATCGCACAAAGTTGCTAATATCGCTGCTGCGTCGCTCGTGTGCATCGGGCCAAAGAGTAGCATAGTTGGTGCGCGGGAGGTGGCAAGGTGGGGAGCATCGAAGGGTGGAGGATCGAGCATTGGAGGGGCAAGCGAATGAGATTTAGTTGGGTGGGAGAGTCGGAGGGACGAGTGGAAAGTCTGAGCTGCTTGCAGTCTCGTTGATCCAGCCTCGGGTAGTATGTACCGTGACGTGACAATGGCGGTAGTCGTAATTACGAAACGGTACGTTATTGTGATCAGCTGATCAAGCGAGCCCAACGGAAAGAGCAAAATCGAGAAAATACGCGCGATAAATAATAGAACGAGGATTCGAGACGGAGTCGAGGTATCGAAGCTCTGCGAGATAATTCGAAGGCAAAAAGTCAAGAGAAGAAGGGAATTGGATTTTCGGCTATGTCATTGCACTTGTGATTTGCTCTGCCTCTAGGGCACCGGTGCTCTTTTGTGTTGTGTGAATAGTGGCTTGCGTTTTTGCGGCTGTATTGTGTGCATGTGTGCGTGAAATTCGCAAAAGCGATAGATAAATGTGTCTTAGCCATGCCTGCTGTGCGGAAGTATAGAAGGGATACCAGTGAAGTGAGCTGCTGTATCAAGTATGTGATCTTTGGATTTAACGTGATGTTTTGGGTGAGTATTGCATCTCGATATTGCATTTCTAGCTTTCTGTCTCTATTAGCAACTTATCTCGTTTTCTATCATGTTTTTGCAACGTTATTGCTAGACTGCGGATATTCATGCAAAGTCATATTTTTACAAAGATAATTTAGAAAATGCAACTTGGATGCACAACTCTTCTACATGTAACATAATATAATATTATCTTTTAGCTACTTTATGTATATATCGATACATATTACACGCATTTCTAACGCCTCCATAAATGCATAAAAATCCGCTGTTTAGTTACTATACTTTATCCAGTCGATGGTAATTTTCATTCGTTTGAAATTGAAATTTATTTTTTATAAAAACGCGAAGAGCTAGTAACTTTTGGCAATATGTCTTGTTCTAGATGGCAAATAGGGGTTATGTCGGGATTAATGATTAACTTATTGACTAATCTGGTCAGTGATTAATTGACGAATTAACATTTTGTTCGCAAAACTATATTTTATCGTTTCGTATAATATATTATTAGTTAATATATAAGTAGAATATACGAAAATGAGTAAAGATTTGTCCACAAATGAACTGTTTGTTTTAAAATATACGCGTGAAAGAAATGTAGCTCATCAAAAAAACAACGAAGTATTTTAAACAAAGAGTACAACGAATAACCTGCAATGCAGCCCTTTTGTACTCCAATTGCTCCAACTGCGAAGATCATGATACAGGACGTCCATTTACATACGTTATGATTTCGATGTTGTATAAATATATATGCGCAGAATATTTACATACAGACTTCTCAAAATTAAGAAGTATACAGCTCACTTTGATCTCTATTCTGTAAAAAGTAATTTCTTTTTTGTAGATTTTGAGTTCCAAGTTGGATAAGTCGTTCTGCTAACGTCTTTTTTTTATTTTTTTATTTTATTTGGTAGAATTTTTACAATCAATTCTCATTGAGAATTTTAAGTAAATTTTTCTGGCGTGGTTCTATAATTTAGATATACAGTGTTTATAGTATGTTTGATTCTAGTTGAATCTAATGCTAAATTAAATCTAAGAGGTAGTGTCTTTTTAGTCTACGGATCAGATCCGTCGTGTCAAGTAGTTGGGTAACTAGTGGGTTTTGGTGGTTGTTAACCCTTATGTTATATCTATTACAAAATTTGGAAATTTCTTCTTTAACTGTGGGTATTTTGAGGTCGCGGTGTATAGTTTCGTTGGTAACATACCAAGGTGCATCTATTAAGGATCTTAGAGTTTTCGATTGGAATCGTTGAAGAATTTCTATGTTGGAATTACTTGCTGTTTCCCATAGTTGGATCTAGTTCTGATAACGTGACACGATAATTTATGTGTCTAATAAAATTATATGTAAGTATATACTTAAATGGATGTTTGTTTTCCTCTATTGTTTACAGATAAATTTATTTGCATCCTGCACTTTCCCTTTTGTTAATATATATACATAAAATTTGGCGATTAAAATTATATTTCTGTTTCAATAGTATAAAACAGAACGAATTTGCATTACGACGTGAATAGAATATAAAACGAGTTGTATTTCATTCATTATGTTTATCGTAATTTGAAGTAATTAACAGATTGATATTTAATATCAAAGAATTAAATCCAGAAATATTTGCATTATTAATTGCTTGAATAATATATTATGAATTATCCAATTTTTATTATATCATTCGTTTGATGATCATTTAAAAAGCATAGTTTTCCTATTTGCAACATTTTTTCTTGTGAACAATGAGGAAGTTACTATAATTTTTAATTTATAATTTTTACCGTCAAAACTATAATTATATAATTATATAATTATATAATGATATAATTATCGTTGGCCGAAAACTATATAAATATCATTACTTTGTCTTTACAATAGAACAAGTTAAAGGAAGAGAAACCTTATTAGAGAAATATTTACACGCATTTGTAGGTACATGAATTATTTACGCTATTTATTTGTTATCTGGTTGAAAACTTATAATAATTGCAGTGAACGTGATAAAAATCGCCATAGCGTTTCGACGTTCTGATAGACATTACTATTACGACACTGTAATTTATGACTTATGAATATAACCTGACCCCCTGATCTTTCTCAATCTTCTCATTTAACTCGCTAGAGGACAAAGGCAAATTGGATAGACAATATAAAAAGAAAAGCAAAAGAAGGGCAAAATGATTCGGAACGAGCCTGGCCCTGACATTTTTTAAGCTAGAAATCCACCTATAATTGGCATCGCGTTATTCGAATATATTTATAACATAATTTACATATATTAGCTGTGAAATCGATAAAGCGCGGTAGTAAATTAGAAAATTAGCCAGGATCGTGCGTGTTTGGTTTGGGACACCTTAAGGGGAGATTCTCGTGTTAGCAAACTCAAGTGACTTTCATGAATGTTCTTTTTAGACAAGTTACTAGTTATATAGGACGAGACCTTTTTAAGATGTAAATATAATCTTGAAGAACAAATATCACTTTTATTTCAGTCCTTCTTATTGTTCATTGTATATTGTACAAGTGATCTGATCATCTTCGACGATGTAATCATTGTTACCGTGTAGTATAGCGTCTATCACAACCATCAGTAGACTGCGGATGTTCATGCAATTCTGTGCTTTTATGAACATAATTAATGAAATGAGATCTACATAGAAATTTGTTTCATCTACTAAATATCATAGTAAGTGCTCTACTTTAAATATCGTTGTTAATATACGAAAATCTCTTCTTAAATCAGAAATAGACTAACAAATTACTTGTGAATTAATATCCTGCTTATAGTACTGTGTTAAAAGTATACGGTATCAAGTTCCTGTTACATTTTACTCGATAAAAATTACTGCCCTAGTAAAGATTAATCTGCTATTGTTAAAGGTTAGAACATATGCTTTTGAAATGGACAGGAAGAAATAGAGAACAGTCGGATAATTGTAAATGGAGTTCTAGATTCTTATCTTCTCCTATAACATATCTCGAATTTCTGTTTTGAAAATCAAAATATGTAAGTTTTAGCTCCTGACAGATTTTATGTGCTGTATACTTACGTATATCATGTATGAGGCGTGTTCTATTTTTTCGCCTAAGCTATAGGGGCATAATCTACAAGTGAAAATAAGAAGAAAATGTTCCATAAGGTTTGGTCGTAAACGTTTTGTTATAGAGTTACACGTAAATATTGAATGCAGTCTGAATATGTGTGTGGCAGCAGATTCTACATTATTCCTATTATTATTATTTATTTTATTTAAGGCTAGTTTTATCAATAATTGTGCCGCTCATATTTAGTTCAATTCTCAAGAAATTCGAAACGTAATAAATTCCATGCTACATCGATGTCGAGTTTGTACTACGAATATCAACGCACTGTAACAATATTCTGTGGTCAGAATTTAAGTATTCAAGCAGCTCTAGTTGCGTATAGAAGTTTGTAATTCGCTTTACTGTATTTCACATCTCGCTTTCTGCATATTCCTGTTATATTTTGTTATAGAGTTACACGTAAATATTTAATGCAGTCTGAATATGTGTGTGGCAGCAGATTCTACATTATTCCTATTATTATTATTTATTTTATTTAAGGCTAGTTTTATCAATAATTTTGCCGCTCATATTTAGTTCAATTCTCAAGAAATTCGAAACGTAATAAATTCCATGCTACATCGATGTCGAGTTTGTACTACGAATATCAACGCACTGTAACAATATTCTGTGGTCAGAATTTAAGTATTCAAGCAGCTCTAGTTGCATATACAAGTTTCTAATTCGCCTTACTGTATCTCACATTTCGCTTTCTGCATATTCCTGTTATGCACTTTGTTAATCGCTTAAAATGCCTTAAATAAAATAAGTAACAATAATAAAGCATTTACGCATAAAATCTCAACGTATGACATTTTCCCCTTTTCACTTGTAGATTATATTCCTACAATTTGACCGGAAAAGTAGGGAACCCCCTATGCTATAGAGCTATTCACATTAATATTCAGATATAATACTACGTATCTCTGTACTTGTGGTTTCGTATAAGAGGGGATGATTTAAATATCCTGCTGCTTATTCTATGAAAATATGAACCACTTCTCGTAGCTCGACAGTGCGTAAATAATTTCTCTTCAGCAATTTTTTAATTAAACAACGTTTAATTGTACATACAACAGATTTTTAACAAAGAATTGTCTTATTTTCACGTCATACTAACATTCGGACTCACCTTTCCGCGATCTGGCGATTTTTAAAAACAGTTCCAAACGCGAAATAGATTTATTCTGTATAATTAAACCAGAGAGAGAGAAGAAATCAACGTGAATATTTTTATAACGCATCAAAAAATTTTGCATATCGCGAAAAGGAAAGAATACTAGTTTCGTTAAAAGACGATTCGCGATTTATTATAGAGAAAAGGGTGAAAGTTGTCGTGAAATTGTTAAATTACTAGTATTAATTGCAGCAGATATTAGAATACGCGAAGAAGAAGACCACATCGAATTTAACAAACAGAGAGAATAATCTTCTGTTTGTTTAAAATTTATTGTACAATTAAACGCTAGTTTTAGAAGAAAACGTATTTTCAAGCTACAATAAATGCTTCATTATATTCGTAGAATAAGCAACACAACATTTAAGTCATCTCCTCCTACACAAACCAACAAATACAGAGGCACTGTTGTGTGCGAATATTAATGTGTATAACTGTACCTATTTATTGTGAGTCTAATTATAGAATAAGCCTGTAATTTGCGGAACCTTTCAAACGATATGGTTGAATTCTTTCTATCATTTGGTAGAAAATTACGTTCTATATTTCAGAAAATGTAGACAACCAATATATATATATATATATATATATATATATATATATATATATATATATTTACTAGTATTCGTATGCCTCCTACGTATTCCAAATAAAAAACATTTACAATAAAATCCAAATACTAAAAATATGAGATGACGATCCTTTCGAAATTATTCAATTTCGATGTGGAATATTTTTTGGCATCATCAATTTCGAAAATGTTCGCATGGACAGATTTAAATGGGCCATCTTAAAAAAGCACCGTATGAATATTAGTTGATTGCTTCTGGTTGTATCCACATATATACATATGTGTGTACTCACATAGTATGATATAACGAAAATGGTATATCGATTTTTATTGCGTGAGTGTAATACTTGAATTTATGCGATTACTTAACTCGCCCTGTTCGTTCCAAAGGCCACTCATCGTCAATTAACAGGATAAACGAAATACGATTGTATTTCGCGTAATTAATGATATTGTAATAAGTCAGATGAGTATACAAAGTATTATAAGCCAAACGCATTACAATTTGTATAGGAGAAACATTTGTAGAAGAAAA
Organism: Bombus soroeensis; assembly: GCA_014737365.1. Taxonomy (NCBI): domain Eukaryota; kingdom Metazoa; phylum Arthropoda; class Insecta; order Hymenoptera; family Apidae; genus Bombus; species Bombus soroeensis. The sequence continues at coordinate 1,153,050 of JACXIL010000182.1, forward strand.
CAAATACATAAATATATGTACACATTTTATTAGTTTTCACCTATCAAAATGAGATTGATTTACATAGATTTCTTATTTATTGCATAAATATATATATATATATATATATATTGCATATATATATTTAAACTTATATTCAATTACTTCAGAAATACCTATATTTAAAGCGATATCACATTTCACATTTCGCAATTTTTCCAAACGTCTACTTTCGTGTTATTTTAAATAAATACAGTAATATAAATATAGTAGGTGGTAAAATAATTTCCAATGTAAGCTAAATTAAAAGTATTAATGCACCGTTGACGCAAGACGATTTTCACGCTACGAACATGAACATATTTTTCAAAAATATGCGGGGACTGCAGTAAAGCATTTCTTTCACAATTATATCGTGTTCTTTTCTACTTTTTCCTACCTTAATAACGTTGAAAGTGAATAAATTGTGTTATATTTTAAAAGTATGCTTCTTAATGGGACACAAGGATCCAACACGATATTAATATCTTAATTAATATGCAGACTGTTAATAAATTTACAAGGTTTGTTAGTTGAGAGTTGCAGAAGAAAAATATATATGTATATGTATGTGCTACCAGTGACTCATCGGAAATACTTGATGAGGACACCTGCACTTGCGATTCTTCGGAAACGGTTGAACGGCCTTGAACTTGGCGAACAGATGTTCGGTAATGAACTCCTTCTCATTCATTGCAACGGGTTATACTGTTCGAATGTGTTCATAGTCTTCATAATTTCTATCGAAAAATGTATCTATATCTGTACCTTTGGAATTGATAAGGAATATAGAACGATGTTTAAAACGTTTACTATAACGACGAGAATATCATGAGGTGAGAGAAGATTATAAAAGGATTATATTAGAGACAGTCAGGAAGGTTTACACACTCCTTAAAGTCCTTACTATGATATAAAATATCATAGTTCTATGAATTTTTTTTTTGTTTTATTAAGATACATATTTTTAAAATGTAACGCAATTTATTCGTTCTTGTCCTTATTAAGAAAAAACAAGTAGAAAAATACAAAATACATTGTTAGAAAAATTCTATACACCCGTTGTATTTACATGAAATCATAAAAATGATAGGTTTAATATTATACGAATATGTCGTTGAATCTTTTTGTCCCATTAAGACATATGTTTTTAAAATGTAACGCAATTTATTCACTTTCACCCTTATTAAGAAAAAGGAGGTAAAATATGTACAAGATATAATGTTAGAAAAATTACAGACACCCGTTACATCTGCATGAAATCATGAAAATTGTAAGCTTAATATTATATTAATACAATCTCGTAGTCTTACGTAAGCTTCAATATATAATATACTACAGCTGTCTGTCTTCTTGACGTTGAAAAAGTCGAAGGTTTTGCAATTATTTCTGACTTATTCTGACTTTCCTTCAGTGTTTCGTTTTCAGTTTCTTAAATTAGATAGACAATATCTGATAAGTATATTGAATCTCTTATGACTAACGGTGCATGTATCAAGAAGAATACTGATTAATTTATTTTTAAATTCGATCGAATTTCTTTGCAAGTATTCGCATAAAACTCTATAGACATAAAGATCGTGATCGATAGCCATACTATGTCGCCTGAGTGGTTTACCTAAATCAGTGTACAAGATACTATTTATTGGCATTAACTGCCACGTTAATTTCTAACCGAATCGCATGCAAAAGATTGAGTCAGCTGTAAGTAGCAGCCTGTTTTAAATTTCCAGTGAATTTTGCCCAAGAAAATTGCAATCAAATTTATTTACAGCTTCCGGACTACGAAAATGGATTTTTGCGTTTAATAAAAATTATTCGTTAAATTTAATTCTGTTGAGTGAAACAAGAAAAAGATCCATGTCGATATGGTTAATAATTTCGGAGATAAAAAATGATCTAAGTTAATAAGATATGTTAAAGCTAGAGAAATCTTCATTTATCAAAAACGTCTCATTTCACAATAAAACGCATTCCCTTTGATTGCGGCCACTTAAGAGAAATTAGGAAAAAATATAAAATGCAAAACAATATCAGCGAAATCACGAACATACGTGAAAATGTTAACAACGTAATTACATTCTTCAAAGAAATCTACGCTTAATTATAGAGACAAGTGAAAATACTTAATATATGCATATATCTATATAAGTTTATAGCGATGCACGGTTTTTTATTACATATACCACGTAAAATCATATAAATAGGAAAATTTTCCAATCTCTATATACATTACAATAAAAATAAATGTAATTGTACCAAGTCGCTCATAACGGTAGCAGTTGATGGGACTACAAACCTTAAATAAAAGAAAAGGATCTCATTGATTATTAGACTGCAGATTTCTATGCATTTATGAGAAATTTGAAGGCGCAAGAATGTACAGAATGCAGATAATATGCGAAAACGTATAGAGTATTCAAAGTAGAATACTCGTTATAGCATTTACCACCTAAATTCCATTCATTTAATTACATTGATAGGAATATGAATTTCCATGAACATGTGCAGCCTAGTTACATATGCTTTGGCAGTATATTTGTATAAAATTTCCTGCTCTGAATCACACTCTGACTCAATTAGTAGATTTTTATTCATCAAATTGGAAAGTTGGCATTGGTGTTGCCCTTAGTGGAAACGTTGCTTGTTTTCCATCATTACTACTTCCTTTCTGCAGCTCTTCGTCCTTATTGTCCCACTCGTTGCTAGGACTCTTTGAGGAATCTCATTACAAAACTTGCCTGTAAAACCGGTTTCTAACCAGTGCAACCGGCCACCATGGCATGGGTTTGCTTTTCTCGAAGGAAGTGTGACTTCTGCGATTCCTTTGCGCAGTAAGATGGCAAACTTTCGGTATCGTAAAAACTCTCGTGTATAGTTGCACCTTAAACATGCTTTACACGCTTTGCAATTTGTTTGGAAAAATAAAAGAACGAAACTAAGGGAGAATCGTTTAATCGAACACACAGTGATTATAGTTTTGTTAATTCATCAAGGACCGAGCAACAGTTTATCATAATGTCAAGGATACCTCGATTTCTTTATATTTTGTACAATTGCAAAATCTAGCTAGGAGAAATAGCGATGAAAAAGATATTACGTGAATGTTTGGAATTTGCTTTCGTAGCCACAATATTGAGAAACAGATTTGGCAATGTAAGACGATCGAAAGATATGTTGCCAATGACGAATGATTTTGAAATCGTTACTTTTTAAATTAAATATACAAGATACAAATTTCTTGCGGTTAAAAGAAAGCTATGAGAAACGTATATCTGCAGAAAATTTTATTTAGTAAATTCTTTATTCTATTGAGCAAATATGCTTCATCGAGTTTTAGCATTGCTTCACAGCAGTGCATTTATGTCATAAGTATGTTTTTATGACTTTTTTGAAGTCGTGCAGCAATGTTTTCCTAATGTAATTTTTGTATCATTATTTTAAACTTAGTCTCTGAAGTATACAGTTGTATACAATATACATACAATATACATTGTATAAATGTAGTTTGTAAGTATACAATCAGAGAATAAAGCACTTTGTATATTATTCTAATAAATTCCTCGTCCTATTTTCTTTTCGTTTAAATGATTTCATACTTGAACGTCCGAAATTTAATACTTGATAGATACTTGCAAACTAAAATAGAAATTTACATTAATATTAGATAGCCGAAAATGTAATCCTAAGAATTTACAATATTTAGAGGAGGATGAATAACTTTGAACAATATTATATTTAATTAATAATACAAAGTTGTTCCTGATCCGAGAATTTACGTATTACATGTTATTTAAACATTTTTTTAAACATTATTGGTACGTAATTAGGTTTATAGAGTCATTCTGCATTTAAATAATTAATCCAAGTATATCCACACAAAAGGTTTGGAATATACAAAAGATAGAAAAATTACATTGATTAGTGAAACGAAATATTTAAAAACTATGTAAAATTCCCTAATATCTATTGAAACGTAACATTTATTTCTGATCATATAGAACCAAAGAGAACAGCAGAAATTTCATATCATTTAAACTACCAGTTTGTAGCCTTATTCTGCAGTTTGGTTGCAGCTGCGTGTAATACGAAAACCACGTTGCAAGAAATTTTATTGAATAAACTGCAATTCGTAACATAAGACGTACCATATTATAACGTACCGTACCGTCGGTTCGCTTTCTAATCATTACGTAACTCTTAAATGCTATAACAACATAATAGTCACTTACAATCTACTGTTACAGAGGACAAATTAACCCAGTTTTTACAAATTAAGTATCGATATAACTAGTTATCGAAAAGAAAATATAAATAATATTAAAACAATGAACTTTGTCATGTTATAAAATAAAGTGGCTGTTGCGAATTATCTGCACAATGTATATATTTACTGTAGCATTTACATATTAATTAATTTCTTCTTCACGTTTGTATCTCTTCAGATATCTTCCTTTTTGAACTATTTTCTTCATAGAAAGACTGGAATACACAAAAGGTAATTTGAAATAAAGTTCCATATTTATTGAAATATAAAATTTTTTTCGGGTCATATAGAGGTCAACAAGGACAACAGATACTTCCTTTTTTAACTATTTTCTTCATAGAAAGTCTGCAATACACAAAAGGTAATTTGAAATAAAGTTCCATATCTATTGAAATATAAAATTTTTTTCGGGTCATATAGAGGTCAACAAGGACAACAGATACTTCCTTTTTTAACTATTTTCTTCATAGAAAGACTGGAATACACAAAAGGTAATTTGAAATAAAGTTCCATATTTATTGAAATATAAAATTTTTTTCGGGTCATATAGAGATCAACAAGGACAGCAGAAATTTCACACCGTCTAAGCTATGGAAATTTGATATTATGAAAATGAAATTAGAATTTAATAAAAATACACTTCAGAGGAAAATGAGGATATGCAAATATTTTTTGTTGCTGAATGAAGGATTTCTTTACACTTCTGTGTACGTTGGCTTTAGTGTTTAGAACAATGATATATCACTTCGATATTGTATTTCAGTAATCACGAACCTTATGGTGTCGTGACTTATTAATCCGGTTATAAACAGCTTCCGTATAATATAAGAAGGATTATGACTATTAGTTTTAAAGCATTCATGGTGTCGCTGTTATGTGATTAAATCTGATAAATCTATTCAGGCCGTCGTATTGCGTAACGAAGTATAGTAATCTTTTAGTAGATCTTTTTCATTTTTCTCGCAATATCTGCAACTTGTAATTGATGGAAATTAACATTGGGAAACTACGTATAATTAAAAGAAATTTTAAAATCAGATTATATCAGTTATTACTATATCGATACTATGGAATCGTAGAATACAGACGTTGAAGTCATAAAAGCATTATGATACCTTCTGACTATTACTTTTTGCACCGTAATAACACACCGTAATAACACACGTTTGTCACTGCTCATTTCGTATATCGTTTCTTCTTATTATAACTCTTTTTAACGATGCTTCCAATGGCATATGTCTATATGACATTTTCTTTTTGTCTTGACCTGTAGAATATAACGACAACGTTTGGTCAAGAAAACTGGAACTTCCTGTATATCCATAACTGAAATCAAATTTAATACAGGAGTTCCATTTCGTAGGATTCGACTGCCAGTTTTGATACTGCAAGTTAATTACTCAGTCAATAGATTAAAAGTATAACATATAAATTGTTTTTGACGTTTTCTTGCAACAGCAATCGTGCTGTGTATATTTTTGCAAAAATCGTTCTGTTAAATATCAAACGTTTTTTAAGAAAGAAAGAAATTCGAATACTGCTGATAAGAGAATATGGTTCGTTCATTATACTTGCCAAGTATCCGATCTTCACAAGCTGGTTTCGAACCTCGGAACGAGTGCTGGCGAGTTTCGAAAATCTACTCATAACGAGATCTTAAGTTAAAATTCGTAACAGAGGAAGTAACACTCCTGTGTGAAACATGTACAGAAAAAGTATCCCTGGAAGATTACGTAGAAAACACACGAATGACCTTTTTGCTTGAAATGATACGTTGCAACTCTGTGCTGATGCTTTCTAATGAGAAATGCATCTACGTAATATATAGCCATACATTAACTAAATTATAAAGTTTCTTCGAGACACAAAAAAGAAACTTGTAGCAACTTCGATATTTGAGCGAACCAAAGCCCTTGCAAGTATCGTTCGAATCGCGAGAATTAGAAAGACATTATTATTTCATTGGAACAAATGTAGGAAAATTGTAATAGCAATTATTAACAATAAACAGGATTCCTGTAGATTTTATTTGAACGTTTTTAATTGGTGGGTTCAGAAGATTCCATGAAAAATGACTTACGCCGAATAAATAGCTTCTCGTTACATTTAGCGACACTGACAATTTATGACGAAGGAGTATAAATGAAAAACTGATTTACACCGATTGACTTCTGACTTATATTATTTAAGAACATCAGCCTAAAAAGATGATTTCATGTGAACGAAGAATTTCTGGCATGTTCATTTCAATTCTACTTGGAAGTACCTGTTTTATTTGCCAAAGCAGGTTCTCATGGTTGTTCGAATCTGTTGCGTTTAGGTTGCAGTCTATTTGAAAGTACAGCTTCTTTTTTTTCAAAACACTTGTAGAGGATTCTAGTCGATGAATATTCCAAGTTCGAACTTAATTGCGACGTATTTCGACCTATCGCTAATTACAATTATTCGTCTCAATAAATCTCGTACACTGACTGATTAATTATCCACAAAACAAACGTAGCAACTGATACTAATAACAAAAGTATCGTACTAAAATACGGTTTGTCATAGCTGTTATCCAAAGTGATAAATGTAATTCTAGAACTGCGTTTATTTTTCTTACCTGCTCTACTTCTTCCAGCTATCTAGGCGAGTAGAGTTAGAGAAGCAGCAAAGATCTTGCGTCATTAATTGGCTCGATTTAACGAGCCATAAATCCTAGCAGAAAAAGGAAATCGAAATGTTCTCCAGTTTTTTTACTTCGATTTCCATTTATCCGGATTCGAGCAGCATATATTTTCACAGTCGGTGCAGGTTTTTATGGTCGAAAGAGAGTTCGACGACCCTTTGTCGTGAGTTACATGGACGAATAAGTGTAGCATGCGTGCATGAAACCCTATCTTCCGGCCACCGGAAAATATTATGAAGAACATTATTACTGTATCCTCTCTCGCAACTACATATTAAATGCATTTCCGACCAAGTAAACCTTTTGCTCCGATTAAACCAATACGACAATTTGAGGTTTGATACGTTCTACGAACTAGTCATCAATCCTCTAAAGAACATATCGAGTTATTGCAATTAACTTGATACTAACTAAAAACTATATCTATTTGCAAAAATGCACGTGATAGTGTGTATAGTAAGTGGATTCTGAAAGTCGTTGCTGTTTTTTTAATAATCACGTATCTCTAAACTGAATGGGTACGTACCTCGAAAGAAAATCGAAAATGTAAGGAAGAAGTAATTAAATTTCGAAGGATCTGTAGCGGCACATGAGTCAATGAAACATTCCAATCGGAAGAGACTCATGTTGTTGTGCCTTCGAGTGCAAACGTTGTTTTCGTTTGCTGAATTCAAAGGTAAACGAACTCTGGACAAAATATTATCGTCGTTGTTTGGAATCGTCAACTGGAGTTATATTCGAAATTTGTATAATACCACCGGTCGATGTAAACAGACGAACGTGGTCTATGGGATTATTATAGCGAGTCACGCAGTCGAATAGCGAGCGCAGAGTTGAACAGTAGCATTGAGCGAGCGACCATTACCACCGGTATAAACTATCTCTGTATTTGTATTTAAAGTGATTTTAATACTTTGACAGCCACAAAGGTCATATATGACCGGCCACGGTTCCTCCGGTGATGCCACGGTGGTCATTGGTGACCGGAACGCTTGAACTCCTTACAATTGTAAAAATTGTATGAAAATTGACAGTTAGGACATTTTGACCGATAAATAGAAGATACTTTGAAATAAAAAGTGCCCCATTGAGCAATTAAACATTTTTGTTGGGACATCAATAAAAAAAAAAAAAAATGAGAACAAATCTTGCATCTAACGATGCACTGTGTTTGCATCTATATTTTTGAGGGGTGATCTAAGGATATTATTATAAACACAGCTTAGAAAATTATCGTAAATGCTGCTTTATAATCGTATAATTGAAGTTAGAAGTGTGAACATACCTTACTATTACGTATAGAATGAGCAAATACGGTTTACTAATATCTTCTACACGTTTCAACAATATATTCTGCACGTTTTGCTTACGGCGAAATAACGAATGCGAATGGTTTGTTAAAATAAACGAAGTCTTGCTATAAGATATCGCTATCAATTGTTAGCAAGGCGCCACGGTGGTCACCCGTGACCATCAAGAAGATAAACGGTCCATTGGAGAAGAATGTTTGTCTTACATCATCGATTTAGTATTATTTTGCCATTATATGCTTTGAATAATAAAAATACTCCCGTGACGTCCTGAGCGAAACATGTGATTTCGGCGTAGCAGTCAAAATGATATACACCGACTACTACGATTTTATCACTCGTTTCTTTAATGAACCAACAGGTATAATAATCCACTTGAAATTGCGTATTATATATGTTATTCTAAGATTTCATGCATTCTATAAATTTATATTTCACGAGTGAAATTAGATGGCTTCTTAAATGAGCTGCTTAAATCACTCCGTGATTATATTTCAACATATATAACCTTATATGGCCGCAAATTGTTCTAAAATAATTACACGTTAGTTTATTCGAAGGTGAAATAATTCTTCCGTAAATCGTTTCATTATTTGTGAAGCAAAAGAACCTTTTATTTTATTCCTTATCTCGAATCTGAATAAATTTTTTAAGGGTGGTCCGAATCATAAGATCGCGATGGGTATGAAATCCCAAACTAATTATATTTTTCTATAACTTTTGCGAGTGACTTTCCCAAATTTTTCTGATCGATTAGTCGTTTTATTACCCAGATCAATCTTTATTGTCTCGCCTGAAATTAATAGTTCTAACATTTATGAACGAGAGTGTGTACGCATCGCTCATTTGCTGCAACAATGACGTAACTCAAAGATCACGATTTTAGAGAAAACAAGCGTAAATGTTTTGATCTGGTACAGTTCATACAGTTCTGGTGATTCTGTCGTCGCGTGGTGAATATCTAAAGTTCACTTGTAGAGTGTTCACTGTATAGGATTATTATAGCGAGTCATACAATCGAATAGCGAGCGTAGAGTTGAACAGTAGCATTGAACGAGTGACAATTATGTCTATACTTGTATTTAAAGTGATTTTAATATACATCGACTATTACAATTTTATCACTCGTCACTTTAATAAACCAACACGTATAATAAACCACCTCAGATCGTTTATCGTTCAGTAAGATAGTAATCGAGAATAGGAGGCAAAAATGCATAATGGATAGCTGCTACAAATGTCATCAAATAACTTAATATATTCTTCAAACGTAGGTATGCAAGTTATCGCTATTTTAACTAGATTACATGATAACAACATTTTAACAAGATTACGGTAAAATCAAACTGTAATAATTTCATTTTGTATAAGCATCATGGCTAGGTATGATATTTAATTATATAACATTACAATATGTCGTAATCTGATTAAATTGATTTTTGGGACTCAATATTCGATAATAAACCTGGCTTTTGTAACCGTCAAACTTTCCAGAATTACTTTGTTGCTTGAGCAAATCTTTCTTTAGATCTCTTATCTTTAAATTCTATCTAAATTATAAGTCGGTTTGAGAATAATGTGCTAAACAATAATTAAATAGTAAATGTATATAGCAACATATATAGTAAATAGAAAAATACACTACTGCTATATTTTTGATAGGTAATTTAGATTTGTAGCTTGAAAAAAGTACCCTCCTATAAAAAAGCTTTCTATACTTAATTCATCATTAATTTGTACACATTGGTAGAATTCACGTACTGTTGCTATAAATCCATAAAGCGTCCGCACAGTTACGAACAACGATACAAGTCTAAATATAAATTCCGAATATCAATAGAATGAGATAAAAAGACGAGTAAAACAATTCGCAATTAAGAACAAACAAGAAATAAAATTTGAAATATTGTATCAAACGTTACTGATCAACTAGTACCTTACAAATGAGAAAAAACAAAAAAGAAAATGCAGAGAATCGGCTGTTCGTTAATTGAAAAAATATCAACAATAAATTGACGTGTGCGCTCACTTTTTTATCTTCATTTTTAACACATGTACTATTTTTTCTATAACTCACCTCTTGTACCAATAATAAATGTTAAAATTACGTACGTAATACTTATTTGCTGAAATAATTTCCTAATGCGGTACATATTTTGACTGATTACGTGGATGTCTGCGAATCTCATCCAATACTGAACTACAGACTTGGTACATCAACAATTGAGGACACGGATGCAAGAACAGTATAAGTGCACTTACCCTCCTTATGCGTCCGAGCGCATCATCCAGCCCTCCATACCTGACCTACTTACACGAAGTATACTTGCGTAATAAAAGGTCGGTTAAATCATACAGTAACGAGAAAGTCATTTTCATTTATTTTTAAATCATATACAGTGGCTGCAGAAAGTATCTGTGCGTAACCTTATTTTCCAATGAAGCGTTTCCTTTATCAGGTTCCACATTTCATTTTCGTAGCATTAAATTTTTGTAATCATATAGAGGTATCCGATAATATCAAATGATCTGAAACTTAATATACTTAATTAATTAGTATATCGATTGCGATAAATATAATCCTGTACAAATACTTCCTGTATTCACTGTATAATGCAGTGAGAGTCAAAAGTAAATATATATCCGATTGAAAAAAAAAATTTATTCAAAAACTCTCACGCATATTATAGTAATTAAATTATAAGTAAATTCTAAACCATACTGCATATTTATACGTTGGATATGAATTTTCTCAGCTAATGAACGATGACGAATATCTTTGATTTTCGTCAAACTCTAGTTCCTCGCCTGAAATCTAATTTAAAATTGACAAATTTGCACAGACTCACGAAAGTGTTTGAATATTTGTAGATGCGTTTTATGATGTATTTCGTATATTATACGGAACGTTTCGAAATTTCATTAGTACTGTTACGAGACTCGACTATCGCAAGACTTTTACGAAATATTTAGTACAAGTGTAGGTTTCGCAGAAATTACAAACGTACTTAGTCAATTTGCATTGCATATATTTGTCGAGGACGATTAAACGTGTTGTTGGTTAATGACTAGACGAGTTGATGATGTAGTCAAATGTATTTAAAACTATTTGCAGTACAAAGTTAGTCGTCGTTCGCTCAGTGTTGCTCGATATGCTTATGCGTACGTTCGCTCGATATTAATCGCTATAACATTGCTCGATACTAACTGATCGTCTTAACGATCGTGTTCGTTTATTTATACTAATCGGAGCTTAAATTCAGCTTCGGTTAACGGTTGCACGTAGCGGCAACATTGTTTTTCCCGGAGTTTGTTTATCGTTACGTTTTGTACGTCAAGACGGTATCAATGTCCTGAGGTAAAACAACAACACGAGTCGCTCTCGATTCGCACCGTCCTCTGACTCATGTGCCGCTACATATTAATAAACGTCGATGTTTTAATGTGACTAATTTTTTAATAAATATATCTTTGCAATGAATATCTTGTAACTTTGATATACACTCGCATTCCGTATGAATTTACTTAAATTCGTACCTCTATGTAAATTTGTCTATGTAAAATTATCATTTTAAGGATGTTTTTCTTTCTGTAAACATTTAATGCAGACTGTAAGTCTGACTTAAGTAGAATGTAACGTACTGTTCGATAAAAATATTGCTTTAATAAACAGCACTTGCAATTTTTGTTTAACACTCCGCATGCAACTTTATGCAATCCAAGCAGTCTTTTTTTTGGTTTTCGAGTTTTAAAAAATCCCCCAATAATTTTTTTAAGCGAAGCAAAATTTGGACAGAAATGTTGAGGAAATGAAAAATTACTTCAAATTACTGGCCGAGAACGACCCAGTAATTTAAGTACACTGCTATACGAGTAAAATATACCATTTTCAGAGTTATATCATTTTATTCTTAAGATCTCAGTTTTACTCCAGTTTCCATAACGTAGAACCATACACGACTCTTTACGGGGAATTGTAAGAGCTTAATAAATAAATAAATAAAAAGGCATCCGAGTTAGTAAATTCGAGACACTTTAGAACTTTACAGGTACATACCATCTCATAATTGAGAATCCGCTGAAAAAGATGTTCATACCTCTTCCGCGTGAAAAGTACCGTGTGAAATTATATTCAAGTTCAGCGATTCGTTTTAATTTTTAAAGCTTCTTTGCCACGGCTGGTGGTGAGTTCGTTCTGCGCGAGTGTACCGTATTCATTGTGTTTGATCGACCGTACTGTCCCCATGTACGTCGCGTTAGCCTCGCCCTTTTACGCAGATTTCATTTCCCTCCGTTTATCATTCCCCCGTTTCACTCCATGCTCATTATGACCCTCGTGAAAGTGAAGTTGTTTCTGTTGGGGTAAAACTTTCAAGCACATTGAACACAATGGCCACTGTTGTGTCAACAAGAGATTGATGTTGGCGTAAAAGTCTTTTCAGACTACTTAAAGCGGCATTATTTTTAAGCTGTTGTGCCATATACAGTGGCGGACAGAAGAAAGTTTCAAATTGATGCTTATGTATATATAAGTGAGATTTCTACTAAACAATTTTTCTGTACTAAACGCTCGTCTGTTATAGAACGGGCAATTATATATTCGTCCCTTTTATCAACTATATATCAGTTTTGTAAAATTACAGCGTTTCTTCCGTTTTACTCTTCCAACTTTCCTTCCATCGACACTGTATCATTTCATATGCAGCAGAGTCTTCCTTATCCGGGATAAGGTAGACGAAACTATGCGAACAATGGAACAATCATTGATATGAAATTTCGTTTATTCAAATACGCATTAAGATTATGTAAATTAAAGAAACTAATGATAGTTTCTTTAAACAAGGGGAGAGGAGAAGGGATGGGGGCAGAAGGTAATTGGCAAGAGCAGGGTGCGACAGCTTGGAAAACGCACGTAAATTTTGAACGACTAAAGAGGAAAGAAGCTTATTTCGTAAAAGCAGTGAAGGGACATTTGAACACTGGAAGTGGAAAGAAATTGATAGGACAAGCCTGAGCATGCGGCGGAAGTAGTCGAATGGCTAACAATATAGAAAAGGGGGAAAAGGGAGAAAGAGGCGGAGGAGAGTTGAACCAAGGGGGCTGTGCAAAATGTGAAGTGTAAATAGCAACCAATGAAATAGTTTCAGGTAGCTTTAAGAAAGAAAAGTGTTTTATAACAAACCAACGGCAATTTCAGAATAGAAAGCAAGGAAATAATTACGTAAGGCAGGTTCGGCAACGAATTACAAAGATAATGTATATATTGTAACCAATGTAACCAAGTCGAATTTCTGGGCTAGTAAACTGAAACGAATAAACTACTGTTGAGAATTACGGATCTTAACTGCCGAAATAATGGTGTAGGAAGACTCAATTTACACTTACAATTTATATTAAAATAGTAATATATTTATTTGGTAAACGATTTCACAGATATTCATCGATACACACTTGCGCGCGTCTCAGCACTTTTTTTGTTTCACCATCTACCGTACTAGACTCTTAACCGACTCTTAACCGACTCTTAATCGACTTAACAGTTTACATTCATCTGTTTTCGGGGCGGCACACATACACACTCATATTAACATACATGTATCAATACTACGCGGCTAATCTAGTCTAGCACATAAAATTACACATATTTCAATAGCTACTACTAGTTTTGTTTTTTAATGTATGTATTTCACTCTCTTTGGCTGCTAGGCCATGTAATTCTTTCAACACAAGTAATCGTATTGAATTACATTCATTTTGTATTCCGAACTATCCCAGCTCCTTTTCAAATTCCACGAATGTTTCGGCATGAGAAACCATCGTATCATTATCACTTTCGTTTGCTGTTTCCATTTGTGTAAAATAATTTACACAGTCAATATATTTTCAGCTTTCCTACCGTTGTCATGGAATCTACGTGCTTCGTATAATTTTCACTATCATGTTTTTGTGTTTTAATGTCCGTGTTTGCGATTTTTCCAGCGCCATGTATTTTGACTAATTCTGTTATGCTCGTATCGCAGTCGAGTGTTTGAATTGTGTCGTATTTCCTTCCGATAATTATTAGTTTCATACTAAATTCTTATAATCAAAATTCACCGAATCGCATGAAACGAGAGATACATTTTACGTGAAGGTTAATAAAATACGTAGATATCTGAAACGGAAAAAGGCATGGGAAATATTATGTTCGGGTAATAGAGCGGTCGGATAATAGAATGTCCGGATATTAGGGTATTTGGATAATGGCTGCTCGAATAAAGGAGCTCTACACTGTATTAAAGAAAATGAGACTCACATGAAAAATCATTAGGGTCTTACTAAAACCTTTGTGGTTATGTCGATGGAAGCACGGGCAGGGGAGAATTCACATGTTCTATAACGTAATAAGAATCTTATAAGTGATAAAATTCAATATTTTTTCTCGAATTTTCTGTTTTCTTTAACTTTGCCATTTGTATTGTTAAATATTCAATTTGTAGCGGCACATGAGTCAATGGAACATTCCAATCGGAAGAGACTCATGTTGTTGTGCCTTCGAGTGCAAACGTTGTTTTCGTTTGCTGAATTCAAAGGTAAACGAACTCTGGACAAAATATTACCGCCGTTGTTTGTAATCGTCAACCGGAGTTACATTCAAACTTGTTATATATATATATATATATATATATATATATATATATATATATATATATATATATATATAATATATATAATACCACCGGTCGATGCAAACAAACGAACGTGCTCTCTAGGACGATCATTATAACGAGTCACGCAGTCGAATAGCGAGCGTAGAGTTGAACAGTAGCATTGAGCGAGCGACCATTACCACCGGTATAATCTATCTCTGTATTTGTATTTAAAGTGATTTTAATACTTTGACAGCCACAAAGGTCATATATGACCGGCCACGGTTCCTCCGGTGATGCCACGGTGGTCATTGGTGACCGGAACGCTTGAACTCCTTACAATTGTAAAAATTGTATGAAAATTGACAGTTAGGACATTTTGACCGATAAATAGAAGATACTTCGAAATAAGAAGTACCCCATTGAGCAATTAAACATTTTTGTTGGAACATCAATAAAAAAAGAAATGAGGACAAATCTTGCATCTAACGATGCACTGTGTTTGCATCTATATTTTTGAGGGGTGATCTAAGGATATTATTATAAACACAGGTTAGAAAATAATCGTAAATGCTGCTTTATAATCGTATAATTGAAGTTAGAAGTGTGAACATACCTTACTATTACGTATAGAATGAGCAAACACTGTTTACTAATATCTTCTACACGTTTCAACAATATATTCTGCACGTTTTGCTTACGGCGAAATAACGAATGCGAATGGTTTGTTGAAATAAACGAAGGCCTTCTATAATATATCGCTATCAATTGTTAGCAAGGCGCCACGGTGGTCACCCGTGACCATCAAGAAGATAAACGGTCCATTGGAGAAGAATGTTTGTCTTACATCATCGATTTATTATTATTTTGCCATTATATGCTTTGAATAATAAAAATACTCCCGTGACGTCCTGAGAGAAACATGTGATTTCGGCGTAGCAGTCAAAGTGATATACATCGACTACTACGATTTTATCACTCGTCTCTTTAATGAACCAACAGGTATAATAATCCACCTGAAATTGCGTGTTATATATGTTATTCTAAGATTTCATGCATTCTATAAATTTATATTTAACGAGTGAATTTAGATGGCTTCTTAAATGAGCTGCTTAAATCACTCCGTGATTATATTTGAATATATATAACCTTATATGGCCGCAAATCGTTCTAAAATAATTACACGTTAGTTTATTCGAAGGTGAAATAATTCTTGTGTAAATCGTTTCATTATTTGTGAAGCAAAAGAACCTTTTATTTTATTCCTTATCTCGAATCTGAATAAATTTTCTAAAGGTGGTCCGAATCATAAGATCGCGATGGGTATGAAATCCCAAACTAATTATATTTTTCTATAACTTTTACGAGTGACTTTCCCAAATTTTTCTGATCGATTAGTCGTTTTATTACCCAGATCAATCTTTATTGTCTCGTCTGAAATTAATAGTTCTAACATTTATGAACGAGAGTGTGTACGTATCGCTCATTTGCTGCAACAATGACGTAACTCAAAGATGACGATTTTAGAGAAAACAAGCGTAAATGTTTTGATCTGGTACAGTTCCGTGGTGATTCTGTCGTCGCGTGGTCAATATCTAAAGTTCACTTGTAGAACTCCACCAATAGAAGCTACAACAATTGTCTCTTTTGTATCAGCAACCCAAAAACTACGAATTAATCGATATCGATCAAATTTTATCTTGAAATCGCAACAAACGAGCGTATGTACCAGGGCCAGTCAGATATTAACCGGACTGTGCGCGGTATATCTGTACTGTGTCACTTATCCAGATGGAACTGCGTAGGAGTTCAAATAGGCGTATCTTAAAGACGTTCCATCCCACGTGGTGCTCTATTTATCGTTTCCTCGGTACACAACACAATGAGCGAGGAGGCAGTACCATCTTACGTCGCACAATGCATAATTATTAAGTTTCTAAAGGTTGGCCGCACAAAATTCACTAGAATTTTGCATAGATTGCGACTACGGTTTGGCAATGACACGTTATCAAGAAGCCAAGTGTTGGCGAGACATAAACCGGTTTCCAATGGACGTCGATACGTTCAAAACGCATCGCATCCGCGACGCCCCGAGACGAGCGTAACACCGGCAAACGTCGAAGCTGTTGGGCAACCGATCGAGCACAACGATCGACGAAATTCGCTGGAAGATTAATATTAGTGGTGGAAGTGTGGTTTGTATCGTTCGGAGGAAGTTAAAGTTTCGTAAAATCATAGCCACTTAAAGAGGCGTTAGGAGGACAACGTTTCAACAGCCACGAAGAAGTAGAGCAATTCGTGCGTAATTGGCTCTTGACCCAGCCCTCCACTTTCTACGAAACTGGGATGAAAAAATTAGCAATCCCGTGGTGGAAATGTAGAGAGAAAAATACATAGAAAAATAACCGAACTGTTCTTTTTAAAACATTTTACTGAAATATAAAGTTATAAAGCCCGGTTTATATTTGACTCGCTCTCTGATTGATTTTCCTATTAGACATGCACATGTGATCTAGGTATATGTAAGCTTACACGTGTATGCATCTGTAACATTTGCGAGGATTTAACAATGGATGCGATACGTTTATCATACTTAATGACTTAGTCCGTTAATTTATTTACTTTGCCGATTTATCTAAGATTTCGCATTTATCTTAATTTGGAACTATAAAGGCAGATCGCGGAGAGTTCAGATCGTTGAACGTTGCGAAGCTTCGTTAACTTAGGCCGTTAGGTTTCATCCTTGGCCTAATTGCATCGCAAGTAGGACGGTAGTGAATCTGTATCGATACCCGACTTAGATGAGTAGAAATATACCGAAGCATTTGTTCGGCCTCTTGTTTTATAATTGCGCATTGATATTTTATGAAGCATAGACTATGTATCGTACACGCAATTCATTCGCTTATATTGAAAGAATTATGTTGTTACAAAGATACTGCAATATCACGAGGTTTTACATGTTCTATAGAATAATTGACGCGATATCCATTTTCATATCGACCGCATAGAATTTGCTTATATTTATAAATGTATCTTAAATTTGAAGGGAAATTAATCGACTTAGACGAATCACGAAGAAATGAATATGTCGGAGATGAAAGGACATCGGGCCTTCCTTTTCGAATGTTTGGCAAGGACCCCGATACTTTAGGCTAGACTTTTTATTATAGCCGTATTTAAATAATAAAACTTAAAAATAGTTGTTTATGATTATGGGTGTTCCGGAATTATGACAAGGGACTTGGGCCCGAAGCGAGATAACGGGTTGCGGAACATAGCCACGGTCACGGGAGGGACACGTACCTAACAGAGGTACGGAGTAATTAAATAACTCCCTTTAAAAACAAAGATTGACCCGTGGGAGGTACAGAGGGGAGTATATAAGGGCAGCTCCACTGGGACCAAGGATTCATTCTTTCGGTTAGATACGTTCTACGCGCACCGAGTAGCTTTACGAGACATCTCAGTCGTGAATTAGAAAATAGAGTGTTACTTAGCTGATATAATAAGTCAGATTCGTCCTCCTGTGAACCGTGGATTCGTTATCGAAACCTAAGATCCTTGTCATCTATATCCCGAGTATCTAATCGCCACGGTTACTTATCAAATTCGCTAATAATCGTAGTTGACACTAGTAGATATTATTTTTATCGCATAACAACAATGACCGATTCGAGTGGAGATTTGTTACAGGCCCCAAATCATAATGACAACCCGACAAATATATATTTTACATTTGATCATTGTGAATCATAAAGAGCCAATAGTTAGAACAGTTATAAACCGGTGTGTTAAGTGATTAACTCTGTTATATACGGGGGGAGAAAAATGAATATAACACGAAGAAGTTGTACAGATGAAGTTATCAATATTAATATTATTTATTAGACTATATCAAAAATAATGTTACAAATTAATATGTAGTTAACATTATATAGGTATAATAATGTTGTTTCGTTAAAACTAATTGTATGGGTAAGAAATATCGTAACGTATCTAATTTTAATAAAATATAATATAATTATAAAATACTGCAAGGAAATAATACGAATAAACATAGAGATAATAGACAACCAAAGGCAAATACCGCATAAAAAAGTAGAAATGAAAATACTTGTGAAAAAATTAATGTTATAATTCGTATCATAATCGAGAACAAGACTCATTTACAAAACTCCAATTAATCGGTATAGGTCGTCCAGTAGCTGAAAAAGAGTTGAGTCGTCGAAATAATAAATATAAATTAATTTGTATTTAAACGATGGCAGAAAAAGAAGGAAAAAGATACAAACTAAGAACTAGAAGATTAACAACTTTGATGAAGTGATATTATTCATTTAATAGGCATACATACAGGCTGAACACTGTCCGTAACAATTCTTCATCTTTCTTAATAGGTAATAGTTTGCTTTAGGATTAAGTCAATGACAGTAACTTAAGTAACTCTACAAGCTAAGAACAGTGTCTTGTAAATAGCTCTTGCCAATTTCATACGTAATAAATAATCTTTTTCCAGGGAAATTTGTTAGGCATAGATAATTTTGTGACAAAATGTGCGCTTAATTTCTTTGGTAAGTTAGATACGCACAATTCCATAGGACTGACTGTATGTATGTATATTAAATTGAGATAAAATATTTCAAGCTGAATCGAATGCAACGCAGGCAAAATTTAGATTTGCAGGTAAACCTGTTTAAATAAACTTCGAAATACTTACAGTGCCCTGCTTTCCCAAATACATATCTGGAAGGGCAGCTTTCAAGAGTTCTGCTTCTAAACAGGGTCGACTTCTCTCCTTGTTAATTAATTTGAGTAATTCCCACAAGTTATTGATATCGAATCGCTTTTTACGTAGACGTCGTTCTAACTCACTCGGTATCTTTAATTTCCTACCAAGCTCAGCTTTAAAATCATAATTCCATTCACAAGCCTCGCAATTGCATAAAATACGTTTCTCTCCTCGTAGGATGACTTGTCGTGGTATACATTCCATTACGAAATTTGGGCCCTTACTTGTACGTAGAAAATTAAAAGTTATCTGCAAAGTACTTCATTAGACAAATCTTTATTTTACAGGTTAATAGCAAGGGAAAGTCGAAATTCATTACCTGTTCACCTGGTTTCATGTCTTTAGCAGCGCGTACAGCTATCACGCCATTTTTATGTATCGAATACACCGTATTCGCACAACAAGAGTGACGAACCAAGCTAAGCAAAGAATACAGACTGTATACTCCACTTACACTATCTGTGTCAACCGATATATCCTCCTACAAAATATGATTAGTAGCTATTACATGAAAATTTATTCAATCAGCGACTTTTTACATATTGTAGCATGTATTTTATAAAATCATATATTGACCGCAGCGGTTTGAAAGAAATGCAGTTATAAATTGGTTGATACTCACTACAAAAGCGTGTACATCGAAGATGTAGAATAATCGGAATAATAATTTAGCGATACTTAAGATATCGTTGTATCCCTGCGTATAATTGGTCTGATTTCGTAGGA
>JACXIL010000184.1:0-126190 GCA_014737365.1 Bombus soroeensis
CTGAATAAAGTACCCACAAACGATTCCAGGATTCAAGATCATTCTGTTCAGCAACCGTGCAATACGATACACTACGAATATTGGGTGGAAAACTGAAAAATAATATCCGTTAAACATCTGTTTTAGCATAGTTTGTAAATACAGTAGTACCTTCCGCAAACCTCCTTATATGTACTTGCAAAAACTTAATAAGATAAGAGATAGGAAAATTTATTATAGTACTGTATTGATTTTATTATAGAGCTATGAATCGTACTGTACCGAATACATGTAAGAAATTATATTTGGCTCTGCGATAAATTAACACTTTGCTTAATATTAGTGAAAATGTCGTAGATATAACTTTTACACAAATTGAAATAATAAACGCAAATAATCAAAATGAGACTTCTTATGCCAAAGTATTAAAAAGAGCTTCAATTGTTTATGGCGCGAAACAACGTAACTCTGCATAGTTATTTATGATAAAAAATTTATGTAATTCAGACATCCAAAGAATATAACACCTTTAATACGTATAACCTTGTTTATCAACGTTTCATAACTTCTAGATAATTTAATTTAAGATATATTTTATATATTTAAGATAATTTCATTATATTTTACAATTTTTGTGATACTGTTCACTCTATTCTTTTTTTAATTATCAAATGTTACACGTAATACAGAATTTTAATTGATTCAGTTTAAATCTTAAATAAAAATGGTAGCTTTAATTTGCAAAATTGTATAAAGCAATTGCGGCATATTTAGGTTGAATATTAAAGTAATAATATTTTGTTAATTTATACTTAAGTAAGTGCCATAAACAATCCTATTGTGCGCGTATTTTTGTAAAAACTATATACAATGAGATTGAACTATATAAAAAAATCAAAATAATCTTGTATTAAATATATGATTCTATTAATGACATATATAAAATAAAACTTAATAAGTATAAAATAAAATAAACTTTTGTTCGTTAATGTAAAATTTTCATTAATATATGGTAATATATTGTAATATATATTGTATAGACATATAGGATTTCTAAATACTAAACTATACGATTGTAAACTTGAAAACTTTCGTTGAAAATTACGTTATTTAATTAGAAATAATATTGACCTTGCCATTGTTATTTCATTGTTGGTCCAAGCGTTAAAATAGGACAAAGCTCGAGATTTGCAGTTTGCTATGTTTATTTGGCATGCCCACTTGCGAATATGTGATCTAAACAACAAGGTGACGTGGTCATCATTTTCCTTATCCTCAAATCCAAGTTTATTGTATACCGGTGTTAAGAGCGAGCTTAGATATCGCTGCAATGTAATAGTAATAAAAGTAATTTATACAATTTATATAAATTTATATTAAATAAAGTATTTACATTTTTACATCTTTACTGATTTTAAAGTGTGTCGCGTATTTTACAGCTGATAGTTGGGATTACAGAAATGTCGAATCGTAAAGATTAATAAAGCAGAAGTATTAGTATTCCATAAGAAACATTCTTATACGTAATGTTTATATACATATGTATGTAATTTCAAAATGAAAAAATTTTATCATATTTGTTCGTATCTTTTGTATGTATCATCTTTTATTTTCCAGAATTATGTTTGTTAGTGTCAATGATTTTTTTATTGATGCTATGTGTAATACTTCTTTTGTATGAGTGCAGATTTCAGCCATTTGACTTTAACTTACAAATTTAAAATAAAAAATAAGACACGATATATATTATTTATGGTATGATCTGATGTGTACATCAGATAACCGGATAAAGACAGAAAATATTCTCAATTTTCCTACTTCTACGTTAGAAGAATAATAAGGTTTAACCCATAATAAATAAGCGAAAAGGAGTCTCGAGGGGAGCGCGTTAAATCAGAATGTATTAATAAACCGTTCCGTGAGTTCTATACATTCAGTTAATTGTCGAAGTGATTTTATAATAATAAATGGTTCTCGAACTAAAATGTTAGTGATTAATGATCAGCGAATGGTTAAAAGTAATACATCGTACTAGATAAATTGCACCTCCGTATAGGAAAATTATGAAATGGTTTCTGACTACGGAAGTCATTTACCTATAGTCACTGTTCCTATTCAATGTCTGTTACGTCGGCTGACTGTCTACCTAACCCAGGCCATACACCGCGGGCAAGATGGCAGCCAGATGTCTATGCATCCTCACTGCATACCCTCAATAGCCTCAGAGACCCTACATAAATCTTGTCATTTTCATAGTTAAGGTCCGTCAGACTAAACAAGCGTCTTTGTTCTCTACATATACTGTCCACTACGGGAAGATAGGGGAAAGTTGGTTTTCCTCACGTTTGGTTCTCCCGTTCGCAACTTTCTCTCGAGGGCGGTTAAGACCCTTCCTAGTCCACCAACCTTCTTATTAACCAATCAAGAGCAATGTCTATTACCCTCAATTTCCTAGCAAAAGGTTCCTTAACAAAGAGATCGATCAACTCATGGTGTCGATTATTATAATCGTAGCGGGAATTTACGACTCCCGTTGACGTGATATCTCGCGAACGCGTCTCCCTGCGACTGGTCGAAAATACGATGTCCAACAGTCAATCTTTCCAGTTGCAAAAGTGATGTTCTAAGTGACTGCTTTCCAAGAAAAGATCAAGCTATAGTTATCGAGGCCAAAGATGGAATTCAAATCAAAGACTATGCATTTGTAATTGATAAAATTACAAATTCAAGAAATATACGTTTTATTTGAAGAATTTCTAGCGGTGGAATTTGCGTTTTTCTTGCTACTGAAGAACTAGTCAAATAAATTACCAACAACTACAATGCGATATAAATAAATGGCTCCAATCTCCAAGCTTGATTTCGTTAAACAGATACAAGAGAATCATACTGTTCAATATCTATTCAACGATTTCACATGCATTGCTAGAAAACATCAGTGGCGTTCTTAAGAGCAGGCGTGATTGGGGAAGGTTTTCCACACATAAATAGTAATTAGATTTTACATATAACTAGAAGTAATCAAAATAGAATAGGAAAATACCATTTACTGGATTTATCCAATCTGCAAAGCACTGAAATGCCTTTTATGCGAACAAATGTGGCATTTAGCAAAAGACTGTACGGACACGCAGAGCAATAATATCAACTTATTAGGTATTGCATTAGAAGAAATTACAAACCATAACCACTCTAAATGTACAAAATCAATAGCATATAGACCGCAACGCTCAATCAAACCAAAATATAGAAAATACAGTTAATAAAGTCCTCGAAACTGATATTAGTTGAAATAAATCAAAATCCATCAAGCGAACAAAATTTGATAAGACTGAAGGCTCCATAGCCTCTCTGGCATCGACATCAACAGTACAAACATGAATCAGGATATATTGAGCAAATCAAAAACATAAAAACAATCAAACAACCTAAGAAGAAGATAACTAGAAAAAATCCAGAAAGGAGTATGTTATTGTAGTGAGCATTGTATGCAGTGTAGCAGTGCTATATGTCTTTTATTATTTACAGCGCCATTTTTAGTACAAAATGACATATACATTTGGAGAACTTTTGGATATGCACTTTTGTTACGGTGCAATAGTACAAAAGTGCAACGGAAATTATACGGGGGAAAATATCCTAATAGAATTACACTGTATAAAGATATTTTGCAAAATAACCTGACGATTGCGGCATACAGGTACATTTAAATCTGCGAAATCTGGCGGTCGAATTCAGCACGACTATCCCGATCTGGGAGAAGAAATACTGCATCGTATTCAAGAAAATCTTAGGTTATTGCTGTTGAAGAAGATATCAGCAACCATATATGGTCTGTATTGAAGGGGGAAATCCACACCAGCATAGCTTTCAGAAAGTTCAGAAGTTAAAAATAGAAGATTTTCTTAGAAGAAAAGAATTTTGCAAATGGATGAGCCGGAAAATCCAACGCAACCCCAATTTCTCCGCCAGGATATTATTTACCGATGTGGGAACATTTTATAAATGTAGAATAACAAATATACATAATGAATATTTTTGGGAACGTAAAAATCCACACCCATTAAGAGATGATTCATGTAGAATGGTGCACCACCATATTTTACCAACGCAGTGCATAAGCACTTGACTAGATGTTTTAGAAATAGATGGATCAGTCGAAGAGAAGCTATACTTTGGCCTGTTCGGTTCCCAGATTTAAATCCTCTTGACTTTTACTTCTGAAGATATGTGAAGAGAAACGATTTTTGAAGAAATGCACCTCCATTCAATACAGGTAGAAATATATTTGATAAAAGCCCAGCACTTTTTTTTGGTAGGAAAGAGGAAGTTCTTATCACCAAACTTAAAATTGGATACACTAAACTAATACAATCTTGTTTTATAACTAAAAATAAGCCAAATAAGTGCCTAACACTGTAACTGTATTCAGTCCGTAGATTTTAATTGTAGTAACGTTTCCCAATACAAAATTAAATTAGCTCTTTCAAATGAAATTTAGACATATCTAAATCATAAAAAAACATTACGAAAATCTTCTTTATTTTCTCAAAGATACTAATTTATATCGTAAATTATAATATCGTAAGCCACAACTTAAGCCGCGTTCAACTTAAAATTAAAATAATATAAATACATAATTATTTTTCTTGTAGATTTATCTTTGATATTCAATTAGAGTAATATATAGCAAATTATTAAAAAATTATTAAATGTTCAAGATTCCTCTGCATCGAATCTACTTTTCCGAACGTGAATTCATATTATATGAATTCCAGTTATAGAAACTACTTGTTCTTCCATGAATCCAAATAACTGGAACTTTAGCGTAAACTTTGATATAAACGATCCAATTTTAAATTCAATGGACCTTGTTTTCTCTACTACAAGTCTAACGTTTTCAAATTTGATTTTCTCAACGATAACTAAAGATCACACAGGGCAGTGACAATTTTTTAGCTCTCCTGCTAATTTTTTAACTTTCATTTTACAAATGGCGGATAAGAATTTAGATTATTACTTTTCAGAATGTCAGAAATTGCTTTGTTTTAACTTGTATTCTGTACTCTACGTGCAAAAATTATAGATTTTATTTATGACATAAAACATAGAATCTACAAATTAAAATTAAATATCCTATAATTAAGTAATATGACACAAATTTTATTTAAACTGTTACGATCTCCTATATATAGATGCCTGCATAAAATTGAAAAGTGAACAAACTTTTAAGCTCTGAAAAAACAAATCATAGATATACAAAGTTTTGGTAAAAGAATCAAATGCATATTATGCAAAATTATGTGCAATATTATAAGACTAGAATAAGTATATAAACATTTCATCATAAAATCAGATAAAAGAACAATTTTAATGATATGCAATTAATTAATAGCGTATTAAATACCACTCTTTTATAAAAGAAAATTGAATATGTGCCTTCAATTATTTTATGACATCTCTTGCTTTTTTCCTTTACTTTTTACTTTGCAATACATACCACAAACGCTTTGTAACCTTCCTTTCCTTCAAATTGTTTATGCAAATAAGTCAAGCCGTTGAAAAATGCACGCCATGGAATGTAGTTGGTTTCCTTGCTTAAATATTGTGTTGCACTTAAAACAGTAGGGTAATCAACATATCCTGCTCTGCCAAGATTTAACAAATCATCGATGAGAGCTGCACGATTAATTTCGTGTATTATATTAAATCGATCACTTTTCAAAAACTTGATTATGTATTGCCAATTATCAGGTGCATAGTTTACCCGATAATACCCTGGAAACAATTTGTTTTATATTTTTATTAAGTAAAAATGAAATATGTGTTAGTAGATAAGGAATGCGTGTCTTTGTAAACAGATATAAAGAAATGAAATTTAAAATGGGGATTTGTTTTATCTATTATAATATTTTTTAATATTTTTTATTTTATATTATAATATGTTGTATACTTAGTAACGAGTACTTACTCTACCTTAGATATTTTTTATATTTTTGCAATTCACATGCATTCTAGCGATCTTTTTTTTTATAAATGTATAAAGATCCACAGTCCACAGTCTAAATAATCTACATAGCGTAATATTTAAGTAATGTATAATGGTGTTCATAGTGGAAAAACTAAAATAGTATAATGCTTATACTATTTTATTACTATATTATATTATGTTTTATAAACAAGATAAGTATTCAATTTTATTACTTATAATGGTTTAGATTTTTAGTATGATTTTCAGCATTTTTTACATTATTAGATTCTTTATACTCTAAGCTTTTAAACGAGATCATAATTATTTCACAATTCATTTTAATAATTCTCCAAAAATTTTTCAGAGTTGTTTTATTCTTCTGTAAGTGGTGTAATACTTCTAAATGAAGATTCTGAGTCATACTTTATGAAATAAAACTTTTTCTATGTAACAAGGTTTTAAAATTGCTTATTATTAAGCATAAATTTTGTTCAGAGTAAGTTCCAAAACAATCTTTTAAAAATTGTTCTCAAAATAGAATATTTGTACAACTATTTACCTGATTGTTGAACGTTTAGCAAGTAGAAATCACTACTTGGTAATATGATGTCCTCTTGAACACTGTTGAACCAGTATTTTGGTTTTGTGTCCTGAAAGTCTGAATCGTTAAGATTCGTCCAACTGATAGGAATATGCCAAATAAGATCAGTTGACGATTCTTCTGGATTCAAGAAGAATCTCTGTTGTCTCAACGTTAAATGATTATTATCTATGTTAGCATGAACTACAGGATAACCAGGCTGAGTAGTCCAGCTGTTCATAATGTCGGGAATTGAATCTTTTATTTTCTGATCTTTGACTTCTTCGCTGATTGCATCAATAAGGTCTTCTGGCGTAGCTACATCATATTGTCTAAAAGAATAATTATTTTATCAAAATCCTGCTTTATAGAAGCTTTCGATAATGTTAATGTCCTTTTTTTATTGAAATAGAAACATAATTATACCTCGACTTGCTTATTTTCATTATATTATTTTAATTATATTTTCATTTAATTCATGACTAGCAATCGGCGAAGGTAGATTCCCAACCCGAAAATTATGAAGCTTTGGCTATGTGTAACGTACATATGTATATATGTGATTGATTGTATTCATTGATTTTCCTTTTTTGAGAACAATTATCAGTCCATTCATTTATACATATGTAATTGAATTACGAGTAACTTTAGGATTTAATTGAGACACTTGACGCCAAAGGAACGTAAGTGATATTTTCGACATATTTCAGCAAAGGGAAAAATTTATTACCTCAATCATTAACAAGTATCATTTAGTACAAATATTAGTGTTAAGGTTTCTTGCACCTCTGATGTCAAATACAAAAAATCGATTTGTTCGAATCTCCCTTAAGCTAGACTAATAACGGGTTAAGAGATTCAGTTACATGTGAGAAAGTCTTTGAAACTACTATACCACCTTATCTTTTATTTATTGTTAGTCCAAATCTTACCGTTTCTTTAAGTAATTCGCAAGAGCTCCATAAAATGGACGGCGACCCAATACTTTTTCTATCATTCTTATCACGCTAGCAGCTTTTGCGTAAGATATCGAATCGAATATTCCTCTAATTTGTGTTGGACTCCAGACATCATGGGTCATAGCATGAGTGGATATTGAACTATCTGTTTCAAAAGCTGAATGAAGTTGTTCCACGACAAACTGAGCCTCCAGAGACCATTTATTAAGTTTTATCTAATAAATTTTATTATTAATCAATAATGTTGTATCACTTTTATGACTAAAATAAAAGTATGGAATGCAGTAATAAGTTAATCAAATCAGTTAGATAACAAAAAAGAGTTTGTTAAAGAAACATTTATATGTGTAGCATTTGGGAAATGTACAACATACACGTATTGAAGATGAGATATTTGTGCAGTTTAAATATTGATAATTAAGAAAATATGATTATTCCTTTAATCATTCCTTTAATTGTGGTGATTTGTCAAGAGTGCCATTGTAGAAGTATCAAATTTGACAAATTAACAAGAAGTTTTAAGAAATGTCAGAATTCAATTTTAAAAGCCTACTGTTATGACGAATATTTTAAGAGAACTCTTTGATGTCCTACGAATTCATAGAAGTACATTTGGAATTATAATTGGAACATTGATACCAATATAATGCAATGCATATTTTTAAAGCAATAAAGTAATGATCTTTTGAAACTTAAATTGCCTAACTAATTAAATTATACAAAAAGATAAAAAGAACTGAGTAGACTTAAATATTAGCATAATACTTTCAAAACTTTGTTTAAAATATATGTGAAAAGTTTAAGTATAATATCACATATAATTTAGAACAAATTTTTATCAAATTTCAAGACTTCTTTTCCTCAGGAGAATATTATATACATATGTATATATGTAACGGATTTCCTTATAACATGAAACATATTCACAATATTTAGAACAATTTTCAAATAATGACTAAAATTTGTTTCAATGTTTTATGAGATACTTTGTTTGTCAGACATAGAAATAGAAAGAAACTTTAGATTTATTAAAAGAGTTATAATGGATTTAACTGTCTGATATCTATCTATAAAATGAAGTCTCTCCAAGATATTACATGTGTGTACATTTTTTAAAATATTAGATTGTTGTGTAATAAACGTCGCTTCAAGATAAATAATGGCAAAAATATAGTTTACTTTAATATGAAAATTTCTAATCTTAAAGTAAGAATTATTTGAATCGATATATTTTATATTATTTAAAAATAGTTGAAACAAACAAATAGTTGACCTAGTAAAAAACTGTGCATCAACTTAGTATACGTATATTCGAAGAACTAAAAGTGTAGCATAAACATCAATATTGTCGAAAGTTTACAACATAATTCCTATATATAAGTATACTTACATGTTCAGTTCCAAAATACTGGAAATACCTTGCAAAGCCTTCATTCAACCATATATATTTCCACCATTTTGGACTGACAAGGTTTCCAAACCACTGATGAGCGATTTCGTGTGATATCACATTTACTATACTCTGTTTTGACGCCGTGGTCGATAAATCATGGTCATATAGTATATTTCTTTCTTTATATGTCAATAGACCCCAATTTTCCATTGCACCTGACACAAAATCGGGTAACGCAACCATGTCGAGTTTAGGCAACTGGTATGGGATATTCACTGCTATCTCGTAAAAATTAACGAGAGGGGTCATAACAGATAGAGCATATTTTCCATCTTCGATTGCGTTTCGTCTCGCCCATACTCCACGAATTTCCCCGGCGTCTTTCACCGAAACAAAGTCAGAAATTATCAGAGCCACTAAGTACGTCGACATTTTGGGAGTTTCTTTAAAAACAATTGTCTTCGTTGTGTTCCTGCAAAAGTTTGATCAAGTGACTCACTTTATCGTTGACGATTATGAACTAATCAACCATTAACTGCTTGGTTTTGCACTTTAAATGACGAGAACAATTCCTTTTACCTCGAGTTCCGATAATATTTGACGATATTGATTATATTAATATATTTATGTACCTATTTGATTTCGTGAAATTAATAATATTCTATCAGGTGGTTCACAAATCGGTCGCCATTATCTAAGTTACTTTTTATTGTTAGTTTAATAAATATATATTTCTCGAGCAGAAATCCATTAGTATTAATCGAAGGATTTGCTGATGTAAAAAGTAACTTTCAAAAGCATCATCTTTTCATAAAAAGATAGATGTCATTTTATATCTTTCAAATAGCACCATATACCTTTCTTAACATACTTTTATGTAATTTATATGATATATGATATGGTAAATGTATCATTTTAGTTATCTGATAGTCGTAGACGGTAATACAAAAACAAATTATAAATTATTATAGCATCAGACGATTGAAATAATATTCAGGCTGTCTCATTTGAAGCTTTGTACGCAATTATTTCCCAAACTATAGCTCGTTTAAAAAGATGTTTCAAATGAAATTTACTCTGTTTCGGAAAGGTGGTCACAAATCTTCTCTAGATGAACATACTTTCGAAATTTCAAAGTGACGATTTTGGGAGAACGCGAAGAATTTATCATGATAGCTTTTTTTTTATTATTGTAGCTTTATCATTTAGGGATAGAGTAAATAATTATATTGATGTCCAAGGTCATTCTTTTGAATACAGAAGATAAAAGTCAATTTCCGGACATCCAACGAAGGTAGGCCTTAAACAACAATAAATGACTTTGAATGATTTTGGAATATAAACATATATTATAGGTCGATAAATTTTTCACGAAACGAACTATACCTCTATCTAAATAAAAATATGCACTGCCGTATAAAAAAATAAAGGTCACCTTGAAATATCGGAAGCACGTAAACCTAGAGGAGATTTGTGACTACCATAAGATACTCCCCTCCCGAAAGAGGATAAGTTTCATTTGAAACTTTTCTTTAAATGAGTTATAACTTCAAATGGGACATTCTGTATGTTACCACATAACTGAATTCATTTTGTAGTATAGTATAAAAATACAACAAGAGACATGTACACGAATATAGTGCTATGTACAAAATACCCTTTTTTGGTTCCGTTTTTTCATGAAGAAATGGCACTTTTCAACTACTTTATTTCTTCTTAAATTCTTTGTTTGATACTAATCATCTTCTGTTGTAAAATTTTTTTATTAAATTGTCAGCACAAAGTTAAATATATCGTGGCAACCGTTTCGTGGATCACCCCCACATATTGTAATCGTTGTTGCAAACAAAATTATAATATCAAATATATATTTAATACCTTGGCTCTAAATTTATGATATGACTAAAATTAAAGAGATTCGATGGTTGAGAGTAGAACCAAGGTCATATAAAAATCTTTGCATTGGAAGTTTCTTTTTGAAGAAACGCAAATTTGAAAATTTATCGATTACATATGTACCGAGCTAATTTTCAACTAAACATGTTCAAACTTCATTTCCTTCAAAACGGGGCCTTAAACGAACGAATTTTATTTTACATTTTCAATTCAAATTGATAAGAGGAATACTTTGGATTTTATGACAGAATTTTAAACATATTCGCTCCTCAAGCGACTAAGTGATAGCAGATGAATTATCTATGAAATTTACAGTGATTGCACTTTTAATAAGCAGAATCTCTAATATAGTATATTTATCAAGATTTAGAAGATCAGCACCGTAATATTTATGTCACGTATTATTTCTTGGAAAGTAAATAGATTAAAATTAAAGTATGGTATATTTATAGTTTATGTGAAACAATTGAAAAGCATAAACGAATATTATATGAGTTTATATAAAATAAAATGTTTCTATCTTTTTAGTATTAAAGAAAAAAGTGTTACATACTGATTGTGATACGTATGTTCCACTGGCATATTGCTAATGGCGGTGTAGTTCTGTGGTAACAGGACATTCATTGTGAATTTTGCCTTCATTGCTGGTTCATCGAAACAAGGGAACATCTTTCGAGCTCCAACTGGTTCCATGTGCGTGGCAGCTAACCATCTGTTAAATAAACAAAATTGTTTTCATTACACAAAACTCTAACAAAATCGGGGATATTACTAAAGATCTTACATATATCCAGTGACTTAAAGCCAACAACTTTACACAAAATATTATAATATTTTAGAAAATTCGTAACCTCGCGCATAAACAGAAAAATACGAGGTACATAAGTTCTCGTCCATAAGTGTTTCGGCACGTCCATATTATTGCAAATGTATATAAAAGATCTTTTGAGAAAAAAATATTACCGATTTCAACGTGTGTTAAGAAGTATGAAATAATTTATATTTTATTTGTATTTGTAACAACGGCTGGGATCACTTGTTTTCATCATCACTTACTAAACAGCATATTAAATATATTGCAAGCTTTTCGAAGACGACGCAAAACGCCTTAAAATGCTTCTAGTATAACAATACTTGAGCGCCATACTGGAAAAGTTCAACTCGTTTATATTTATATTATTCAAATTTCAACAAGTTCATATTTAATTGCATTAAATTACAATATATTATAACGCAATGTCACAAAGAACATGTGTTAATAGTGGTCAAGTTGAAAACCGCGGCTGGCATATACATAGGGGTACAAATTACGCTTGATGTGTTAATAGTGTACAAGTTAGTGGAATTATATATACAGTAAGCTTGCCAATAGTTCAAAATACGATCGTTACAATGACTGAGTTGCATTTTTAATTTTCCGCCGCCTTCAAGAACGTTGTAATATGTTTAATATGCCGTTGAGTAACTAAATGAGTAATCTTAATCGTTGCTGCATATGTGCCTAAATAAAATACAAATAAAGTATAAATTATTTCATACTTTTTAGCCCAAGTTTTAGTCCAAGTTGGTAACATCCTTTTCGAAAAAATTGTTATTTCATATTTCTTAATGGAGCGATCAATACTACAGGGCAACCGTAAAACGATTTCCATTGTCATTAATAAGACGATAATTTATTTCTATCTATTTATTATTTATTTCAATTCTTAATTCTTATTGATGAATAAAAAACTGTTCAGCTCCGCATGCGAATAAGGAATAAAGCAACTGTACTCCGCCACCGATATACTTTGAACAATGATAGAAGATGATATTTCTATAATCCAATAGTGCGTTACATATTATTTCGTAATAAAAATTGATTTATGCCCAAAAACGAATCCGCAGAATAATGGTTCCTGCGACGAAAACACGAATCAAAACCTATATTGATAAACGCAATTTGAAATGCTTGTCCAGATTGCTTCTTTGGACTCATCTTGATATTAGTCCAACAATTGTAGAGCCATCACTGAATATACGTAGATGAAATTGGTGAACACCAAATCCTTTGCAATAACAATAGTTTACAATGAACAAATTGGAGAAATTTTGTAAACGGGCTGATAGCCCCTAGAAGATGCGGAAAGAGACATACAGTTTCGGAGAAATCAGCATACATAAAAAGGAGATAAATGTCGAATTGAGATATCTTCCTTTTTTCCAAAGTTGATATAAAAATATATTTCAAGTAAAATTCTTCAATCTAAGATTGAACACTGATTTTATGTTAAATGACTGGTAGAGGCTGTAGAAAAAAATCTCAACTAGTATAAATAAAACAACACTTAGGTTGGATGAAAATTGGTCCTACGTAGATAGCTGAGTTGAATGACTTCGAGCATGCAAAAATTACGTCTGTTCAATGTTAGGAGTAACTTCAATATATATTTTTAATGTACTATAATAATATTATAAAGCATAAGTATTTGCAGTATTTAATAAAGACACTTAACTGTTTATTAAAATAGGACTATATTCCAATACTTTTTGTAAATAGAATGGAGGCGTGTTCCTTGTTTTAGATTTATTTCATTATAACCTTCACAATATAACAAAAATATAAATTTTTCAATCAAATTGCACCAAGTGTCTAAATACTTATCGATAGTAGTGTGAATAAATTCTTTACCTTGTTTGACCATCTTCGTCAATGTACGAACTTCTATAAAATCCACGCATGTCTTTCTCATTTAAATATCCCCTATATTTTATCGTAGTAACTAATTTTTGTCCAACTTGCAATTCTTTTCCTAGCTCAATGACTAGGAAATCATACTTTTCATAAATATCAGTTTTTACGATAACAACATTCTGACTGTCCACGACCACAGACATCTTTTCATGGATTAAGCCTGCCGAATGTAAAGTGATATTCTTCGTTTTGTTCGTAACGGTTGCTTTAATCTTCACTGATCCTTTGAATGTAAAATTATCGAGTTCGCTTAAATCAGTGGTTATCCAGATGGAATAAGAGTTAGGAGTAATGCTCGTGGGTAGACGATAGTAATCCGTATCTTGGCGGTGCTTGACATTGAAATCAATTACCCATGACATAATTGGTTTAGTGTACTTTTCCAACCACGACAATTCGTATTTTGCTAGTTTTAACGAATTGTTCAACGAATCTAAGATATTCTCGAATTCAACTTGGTGTTGCTTGATCAAATTTTCAAATTCATCCACTAATTTTTGAGTGGAGAAACGTTTCGAGGCTGATGACAAGATACTTGAAATTGTTTCTGTTCCATTATAGCTGAAACAGGTGTTCTATTATATTAATATTAATATTTATTGGACTGCTAAATAATTCATGGTGAAATTTAAGAAAAATTATTTTGAATAGTACTTGTTTGGAGAATTCGCAGCGTAATTTAAGATAAATTTAAAGATAATATATTAATTTGAAAAATTCATAGAAAAATCAAGAAAAATGTAAAGGTGGTAGAATTAGAATTTTTTGTTTTTAAAAAACTTTGTGTTTAAAAAAATTAATAAAATTGTAATACTGTTACTTAAATTTTATATTGCTAAAGAACTTTTCGTTCGTTTTGGTAATGATTAATTCAAATATTTTTTCAGTACTCTTCATTATTTTATTTCTTAACATTAAAAAAAAATGTAGAAGGGGTAAATGATAAATTTGATAAAGTTGAACAAATATTAAAGTTGAACATCTTAGCTGGGGACGAGATCCAATATTCTTAGGGTATTATCCAATTATAGTTTAATGATGTCTTATTAAGAAATGCCTTTTCTACTAAATTAGTCTTAAATTTGTTTCATTAATTGCTACATTTATTGTAGTATCCTAGAAATATTTCTCCCAAGTTAGCATATTTTTGCAATTCTGGAAACGCTACGACTTTTCCAAAGAAGTAAAATGTAGAATTAAATTATATTATATCAATATTTACTATAACAACAAGCAAGTAGCACTAATAGAAGATATGAAACGATAAATTTTTTTGTTAAGTTTGGAACATACAATTTGATCATTTCAGTGGAATGTTTCGCGACGAAAGTTAACACAAACTCTGCGCCAAAAGTACTGGAACTGTGAACTGCGGAGAATACGGCGGAATTGTCTTGCATTCGAATTCTACCTTCTTCGAAATTCTTTAGCGCGTAAAACAGGTATCTGTAAAAGTAATATAACAAAATTGTGAAGCCTGAAGGATACATCTCTATGTGTGATAAACAGACTACGAATGTTTATGCATTTCTGATGTTTAAAGATGTCAAAATGCTATATATGCGGATTATATATATATATATATATATATATATATATATATACACTGATATTATATATGCATATATCTTTGTATGGGCATATATATACTTGTATAATATCATTGTATGTAAATGCATGTACACATGTATAATATCCGAACTAAAGCATACGTTACAATATTTAGGGGACAAAACAAGTTTCTATTTAGGTTCTTATTTAATATCACTTATTTAATGATATCCATAATACCAATTTGCATAAACATCGGCTGTCTAATAATAAAAGCAAGAATAGGATTCTGACTTCTCTAAGAGGACAGTATCCTCGGTACAACCGAGTGCCTCTAGTATAACCACTTGCTCAGTTGCGGAGTTTGAATTATTATATTTATTCCATAAGAATTCCCAGTCTTCTTTCGTTCCATATTTCACGCCCATGCAATATGCGACAGGTCGCTGGTTGGGTTTAATCCTAAAAGGTATAATAATAGGCGAAATTGATTATTAATTTACCACCACAATCATATACATTTTTGTTATTTCTACCGCTACAAGTAAAATATTGTAATCTCGAGTTAATTGGTAATTCTATTTCTTAATTACTAATTTAGTATAACTATTCTGTTTAAGAATATATATGACTGTTAATATGTTTTAGAATTGAAATACTATGTTGGAGGTTTTACAATTTTTTATTAGATTGCAACAATAAGATAAGAATTCAGATTCAGGTATGAGTGATCTATAGTTAAAAATAAGTGTATTAAGCTGTATTTATCTTAGTATTATTATAGAAACAATTATATATAATATTACTATACATTGATTTATGTATACATTTAATTATTGATTATTAAAAATAATTGACTGAGTGTAAGTTGATGTATTAATGATCCAGTAATAGTAATAGTAATAATATAATTCTACATTTTATATTAGTAATTCCGTGTATATAACACAAATTCATATAATATGACATTTTTTAAGAACTTAATGACTGTGTTATACGAAAACACCTGTTTTGAGATCGTTTATTAAATTTGTTCCAGACTTAAACGATATCGACAAATATTTTAATTCCCTTACGTTATGTTATATTTTGTCCATCGTTGGAACATTCTAGTGAATGTCTGCACGCAGGTTTTGTGACCATAGTTGCAAGCCCACTTGTTCAATTCATTTCTCAACAATACTGTTAATCTATCGTCACTTCGACGGTCCACATACCCAATATCTTTGTATACATCTTTGATAAGGATGAGAACAAATTCCTATAAGAATTACCGATTAATTGCGGGAATCATTGGAAAATCGGCATAAGCTACGCAGGATGTCTGAATATTTCCATTACGATTTAAAATTTGTTTTCAATCTAATTGTAAATAGAACTTTATTTCACCTATTAAGTCGTTCAAAAAGTTCCTGTTGTTTCTGACGAATTTTATTTTATATTTTTCTAAAATGGAAGGGAATTATTTATTATGAATATTTATCATATAACAAAACATAAAATTTGAACAAATAGGAACTATCTGCAGTTGAATTATATAAATAAATACAGTAATCTAGGAGAGACATCTAGAAATTACAATGCAAATTGCAATAAAACGGGTAACTTGTTTCAAGAAAGCAATGTTGAAATAAAAAGTAGTGGTTAATTGGGATGTTCTGCCACTTCTATCTCATTTATTATATCCATTGAATAAAACATGATCCGCATGTTATTTATTTTGATTTTTACAAAATTGTATAATGCCACAAAACTGCCATTAAAAACCTATAACAACTACTTAGATTGATTCATCACTAATAGGGGAAGAAGAAGAGTTTTGAAAACTCGATTATGATATATAGTAAACTCAATTTATAGTAAAATGTTATTGGCAAAAAGCAGGTAAAGAATATTAATTCTATGTATAAACGTACATTATTTTCGAATTTTTTAAAAATTTAACTACGAATTTTCCAAACAATCGAATATTTTAATGAATACCCGGTTGAAAATTTATCTACCCCCCGATTTCAATAATTTTTGGATATGTTGTAGAATCCGATATTTTGAATAACTTTTTCTTATATAAATTTTTTCTTACATATGCATGGTGTTCGGCTACAAGTGTAAAAAGTTTAAAGGATGATTTCTGAAGTTAAAACAAGATAAAATTCAGGAATAAAAAAATCGTGTTTCCGGCTTTGTTTTCTAATTATTGGCAATTAAAAATTAGCCGAGATATCCCTATGTGCGTGCAAACCTCTTCACATGAACTCAATTAGTTTGGTCAACCTATGCAGCTGGTGCACAGGGATCCTCAAATCGAACGATGCAGCAGCTTACCTCGCACAACTCGCGGAAAAGAAAATTCCGACATTTGAAAACGTAAACCATTCTAAGCGACCTTCAACGAAATGTCATTGATTAAACGTTATTCCTGATTACTCATTAAAATCCATGACAGCATATCGAAAACCGTCTCATGGGATTTTCGAGTAGAGAGGATTAATGTTTATTCTAATCCTTTGCCTCCATAGTTAATTAACAAATAACTACATATCTAAACAATGTTTATACAAATTTCACACACGCACCGCAATTATCGCGAGTGTCCACAAAAAAGTCACACAGGACTAAGTTTTAAATGTCAACAACTAAAAAGCAAAGCCGAAAAGTAATTGTTTTATTCTTGATTTTTATTTCATTTTAGCTTCAAGGATCAGCCCTTAAATTTGTCAAGTCACTAGTCGAAGACCCTGTGTAACAATAATACTATAATAATGTATAACATTATAATTCATGATACCTTTAATATAAATAATTAATATTATAATGATGAGACATTTTATTTCTGATTTCATTTCACGATAATACACACATATGTGGCTATTAATGTTTGATAAAAATTTAAAATTTAATTATTTTATTTATGTTTCTCAGCTTTTCCAAAATTTTCTTGACCAGTACTAATAGTTTTTCGACATAAATAGGTTACTAGCCTTTTTATAAGTCATGTAATGACTTATTGATTAATGTGTTTAAAAATGTATGTAGGAATGTAGTATAGTTAGTATCGTGGACGGATTGCCAGGGAGATATCGGGTGTGTTGTCAGTGTTGTCTAGGAGTGTTGTCAGCGTTGTCAAGGAGCGTTGTTAGCGTTATCAAAGAGTGTGGTCAGTGTATTTAAAAGAGATCCATTGTAACGAGAGTAATTAGTAACGAATAGTAACTGTGTAAACATAGATTGACGGAGCATCAAACGATATTGTAACAATCATACCGTTACCAAACCTACTAGCACTATACCATTTCCTACAAATTGGGGGCTCAGCCGGGATCATATCGTGCTAGTATTAAATTTTCCTGTGCGCGGTGTGATAAAAGACGATATCGTAGACCGTTGAAATTAGTGTAATGTATCGTTCGAAGAATAGTATTGAAAAAATAAAAAATGGCAAATGTTGAAGACGGACAATTGTCAAGTGAAGAAAGTTTGATGCTGGAAGAATTGAGGAGTAAGCTCTCAAAGATGAATTTACCAATATCTGGTGCGAGGTCAGTGTTGATTGCCAGGCTGAATCGAGAGTGTAGAGCTGGACAATCGAATTCTAAGGGATCAACAAGCGGTGAAGGGTCGACGGACCAGCGAGGTCCAGGACCCGTGCAGAGTCCAAAGATCGAATCGAAGGCGAAAATCTCGAGCAGCTGAAAGAGTTGAGAGGCGCGCCTCGCTAGTTTGGGGCTAGAAAAGACGGGAAAAAAACTGAACTATGTGCACGGCTGCAGGTGGCCACG
Source organism: Bombus soroeensis (assembly GCA_014737365.1). Taxonomy (NCBI): domain Eukaryota; kingdom Metazoa; phylum Arthropoda; class Insecta; order Hymenoptera; family Apidae; genus Bombus; species Bombus soroeensis. The sequence goes on from JACXIL010000184.1 coordinate 18,843, forward strand.
GATGAAAACAATACGTCATCGGAAGAAAAGAGTGAGGACGAAAGTGAGATTGAAGACGATGAAGAAGACGTAAGAGAACGCAGGAGAAGCACGCGAGATGTGCGCCAAGATAGTGACAAATACTATCTTAAAGCATAGGTTGGTTCAACATTGAGTCTTAAGGACGTCGAAGATGCATTAGAAATATTCAGTGGTGACAAAAGTGAAAATGTCGATCGATGGTTCGAGTCGTTCAAAGAACTTGGAAACATGTGCTGGTCAGAAGCACAGAAGGCAATTTACGCGCTAAAATTATTGAGAAAATCAGCAAGGATATTTACGAGTTTCGAGTGTCATGCTAAGACTTGGCATGAGCGAGGATTAATGAAAGAATTCTCAAAAAAATTAATAGTCGGTAAGTACACAAGAAATTCGAAAAAACAAAAAAAAAGGAAGCGGTGAAGCATGCTTGGCTTACATGTACCGCATGCTCGAAATAGCTAGCCATGTGGATATGGAAGTGAAAGCAAAGGTAGAATATATCATAGACAGAATAATAGACGAAGAGAGTAACAAGTCTATTCTATACGGCGCTACATCAGTCAAAGAACAAAAGTATCGCAAAACAAAGTCGACTGCGAAGCCGGTCAAAACCGAAAGCAACAACAGGGAATGCAGTCAATCTGGAAATGTAGTGAAGGATAAAAGGTGTTATAATTGCGGTGACAAAAAACATGTCAATGCAGATTGTCCGAACAACTCGAAAGGCCCTAAGTGTTTTAAATGTAGGGGGTGTCACGTCCGCGCCCCGCACGATCCGTAACACGGTGGGCTGATCAGGAACAGCCCGCGTTTTGAAACATTTTGGTAGGCAATAACTGATAATTTCAATCAAGGCAATTTAAGATGTTTATTTGAAACCATGTTTACAACACTTGAAGTAGAAGACAGTTAAAGCTGGTAGCTCTGGTTAGCTATGTTTTTTATATCTATCTAACGATGATTTTATAATGATATTAAGATAGTTTAAATTGTAAACAAGTCGGCAGTTTGAACAAACATTGGGGATCTTCCCAAACATTTTCAAAAGCGAGACCCCAATGTCTTTTCATCTCCGACAGGTATAAATAAACGTAACGACTCAAAGAAGTTAGTTAATATCATTTTGCCGAAGAGTTAATATCAGAGTCAGTTATCATTTGTCTACTGAAGAATTAAATTATCATTTGTTAACTGAAGAGTCTGTTAGTCAATTGTTAATATTGGAATCAAGTAAGATTTAAATAAATTGTTATATTTTGATAATCATTTTCGAACATCTTTAATCCGCTCCCGCGCCGAACGCAGCAACAAAATAAAACGTGACATTACCATTAATTTTACGTAACAGGGGCATGCACACATCGCAGATGTGCAGATTGCAGCACACAGCGCTCAAATTACATCAGAAAATTGTTAAATTTCACAATATCGAGTCCGAAAGAAATTGTACACTCGGAGAATTTTCGACGAATGTTCTGATAGACGTTATAACGGCACATGTAGTTTCAGATACCCTGATGCAACATTCGTTTATTATTGGCGTAGACTTCCTGAATACCGTCGAAATAAACATAAAGAAAGGAAACGTTTCTATTCGAAAAAGGATTGTAATAGACTGTCGGATGGATACGACACGGACGGTTGCGATGAGCTTTTCGTAGGATTTACAAAGTGTCGTGCGAATTGTACAATCGAACAAACAAGACCTAGCACGAGTACGTCAGAAAGATGCGACAATGGAACGTCGAAAGGTTCCTTAATAACGGTTGATGTCAGCGATTCTATAAATATCGTGCAACAGCAAACCCCTTCCAAGTGTAAGATAGTTGATACCCTGATGAAGGATGGCGAGAACAAGAGTTCTAAGGAGCGAGATCAGTCGCGCATAGAAGAAAAGAGAAGAATCGGGGAGATTCAGGTTGGAAACAGATGAGCGTTTAACAAGCGATGCAAGAGGCGACAACATACAAGACGGGGGATCTGGTGGCGATCGAAAGGACGTAGGGCGGGCCTGGTCTAGGGCTGTATTCGAAGTTCCTTGGGCCGTACCGCATGATGAAAGCTTTGCGGAATGACCGTTACATGGTGCAACGTGAAGACGAACACGAGGAGCCGCAAACGACCTCCACGGCAGTTGAACATATGAAGTGGTGGAACATTGCTGGTGTTAGTGATGCGAGCAAAAGTAGCGCTGATGAGCACATCTGAGGGCAGATGTGATTGTCAGGTATGGACGAGTGTAGTATCGTGGACAAAAGGCCTAAGAGATATCTGGTGAACCATAAACAGTGTCGCGAAAGAGCCGAGGCGCCGTCAGGCCCATCAATGTATCGTCGATGCTTCAATTAAATAGTTTCGTAAAAAAGGCCTACGTAACCCTGGCCACGGGCAAATGCGGAATACATGCGTGGTGGGCCTAAGAAGAGACAAAGGGATGCTAAGGGAGAAAGACGAATTAAGAGTCAGTATTAGTTGAGAAGCCAGATAGTGTTAGTTGAGAAATCAGAGGGTGCAAGTTACGTTGTCGAAAGAGTGCGAGTTACGTTGTCGAGAGAGTGCGAGTTGCGTTGTTGAGAGAGTGTGGTCCGCGTGAGAGAGAAAGCGTTGGATCCATGGTGACAAGAGTTGCAAATTAACTATTAAGTTGTCTAAATTATAGTACGTTATTGTAATTTAGTTTACGTTAAACAACCATCGTTTCCTGTTTAATCAACACCTGTACAATCCACTCATCGTAAATAAATCATAATAGTTGTGGATACTACATTATTATCCCTTAAGAACGCATCAGGCATGAAACGTTCCTATTTATATTTTAAGTATGCCCTGAATACGTTTAAAAGTATAGAATAACTATACGGTACGTTGACAAACCTTGAAATGTTTATAATATTCATTATCTCCAGATAATCGTTGATCAAGATACGTGATCCCAGAGAATGCAGCCTTGAATGGCAAGTAATTCCTTTCTCGTGTAATATATTGCAAACCATCCAAAGCAGTTCGGTAATTAAGCAAACCAGCTCTTGCTAAATTCAGCAAATCGTCAACCAGAGCGGCTCTGTTAAGGACGTGTATGTTCTGATAGTTTTTACTATTTAAAACATCGATAATGCGATACCAGGAAGCATTGTCATAATTTACTCGATAGAAACCTGAAAAAATAATTTTGATTTGCGAAATAATGGTTCTATTCTAAGTTTTGTATGTGTCATATCAATGATCTTATCGATCTTAACAATGTTCGTATACTCATACTTAATACATACTTTCTCATTTAATTATCTTACAAGCACTATGAAAGTATTTGAGCACTTATAGATACCATTAATGAATTATGTACGTTATACGAATTTTTCAAATTTCACGAACATTGTTTTGAGACTCGATTATCATGGTTGTATTAGTAAAGTTTGAAACGAATTTAAAACTATATATAAAAATTACAGGATATTAAATTGTATTAAATATAATACAAGTATATATTACAGAAATATCGCAAAGGTATTAAAATAGCCAATCATTTACTGTATTAGTAAACCCCGATATTTAGCGGCACCATCTACAATAAATATCTCGTAATTTCTATGTATTTCTATTTATTTTTATGTGTTTTTTAAATGTTCAAATACTTCCATGAAGTGTAGTTTTCGAAGTGTAGTTTACGATGTAGTTTCTAACACTGAATGTAAATGATAAATGAATATAAAATATGTTCATGATATATAAACTAAAATATAATATATACTATAGAGTTATATGAGATACATAATGAAAATGAAATTATAGAAAAACTATGCCCTTTCCGAATTCGATAATTTTTAAATATGTTATCAGGGCTATAATTTTGAACAACTGTTTCTTGTACGTATAACTATCGGTCAGCCATAGTTCCCGATATATTCGCAAAAAACTATCGGTGGAATACAGTGAATACAGTGAATTCTGTCTTACAGTTGCACTTGATCCAACCGAATTCTATCTCTTATTTCCTGCACAACTATATATGTGAGACTGTAAGAAATGTCTGCTCGTAATTCAATTAAAATGAATATTATTAATGTATTGGGTTTCGGTTTCGGTTGAGCTATTTTAACTCAACCGCCTCGAGGCGGCCGTAACGCTTGCGTAAAATAGTAACGGTTATTCCTTTCATAAGATAATTAATATTACCTTAATATTAATATTATCTAATTAATTATACAATCTCTTACTATTTTAATTTGTAAACCTAAACCCAATACGTTGATAATATTCGTTCCTAATTGGATTATAATAGACATTTTTTATGCTTCGCATATGTTTCGCATATGCAATTGTGCACGGAGCTTTATCCAAACTCTCCTCACCATCGTTTATTTATATAAATGGAAGATAAATGATAGGTTTCGACTAAGTCATTCTATCCGACCACTGACAACTAAACAGAGCCATACGTTGCCACGTATTTACAAATATCGGTAGAATTCACTGTACTGATACCGATAGCTTTTTGTGAAGTAGCTAGAGAAAGGTGTATAAATGTATAAATGTTGAGTTTTACCACATATTCAAAATATTATAGAAATCGGAGATAACGGAACGTCTCTACAATTTCACTATTCTTTTCTACAACAGTATCGAAGTTGTTGATAAAAGAAACTAATTTTTACAAATAAATATTTCAATTTGTAATTTGATTATTCCATCTGATAAAAAATTCCAACATTGTGAAATAAAAGCATATAATATGATTAGCTGATAAATTATATTGTACAAGAGAACACAGATTGGCTAATTATCAATATCTTTAAGCAAAGAAATATTTCTTTATATATATATATATATATATATATATATATATTTTTATGTATTTATATCTGCGTTAATAATAATACACAGCACAAAGAATAATATTTAGAAATAAACTCCTTGAACCCTTATTTTTGCAAATTAATTGCAAAAATCTATAGTTTTCTATTTTATGATTTTTGTAACATCACTATATAATAAAACACGATATATTTTACCTAGCAAAAACAAATCTCTGAAAATTTCTATTTTTATAAAATTTGAGATATATTTCACTGATTTCGTTAAAACAAATTTCTTTATCACTAACTCCTGAATCATATCTTACGTACACATGTGTGAAAATAAGGTATCATGATAACAATCTCACGTCAAATATTTCTATAAAATTAAGTTTAATTTTATCAACAAGTCGTAATAATCCTATAATACTTTTCTATTTGAATGATGTTACTACAATATGCCAGATGGACAAAACAATGAAGGAAACAATCACAGAAAGTGCAAAATGAATGAAGTGGAATCCCCCAATCTTTACAAAGTAGTTTGTTGAATACTATCTAAAAATGTTAGTATTGTTCGTTCGTTTTATATCGTTTAAGTCTTTGCAAACGAAATATTTTTTCGATAAAGGAAGTAAATATAATTTGTATTATATATTATCGAACTAATTGTATATTATCAGTTTTATACTTTGAATTTCTTCAGTCATATTATTTAAGTTACGTAGATTATTATGTTTTATCGAAATTAAATGCATTTGAGACTTTTTAATGAATTATATTTTTAGATATGTTATTAGAAATATACGTATATAATATCCTGTTATATTTTATATTTATTTAATAATGAAAAAGTTTATTATAAACAGGTAGATATATACATATATAGATATATGTAGATATATGTATGCATATTGAAGACATTTTAAACGAAAATCCTGGAAAGTATCTATTTTGTTTTTTTTTTTTTGCTATAATATTCCTGACATGTAAACGTTAGGAGAACTATTTACATTAAAATATAATTAATTATGTAGAATAAAATATAATGTATTACCCATTTTAAAAGGAAGTAATAATTAAAAGTTTTGCACTATCTACACACAAATTTTTTAGTTTAGTTTATAGTCTACGTAAGCAAAGTTACATAGTATTTTGCAAAAAACTAATGAAAAAGGTATAAGTTGTTAATATATTTTTTAAATAAATAAATATCTTGACTAGAACAAAGAAGTCGGAAGCAGGATTAGTAAAACATAAAATATAAATTTAAATAAACAATACTCACCAGCTGATTGAACATTGAATATCACCCATCCTGAAGATTTATTAAGTTTAATTGTTGTTTCACGTTCATGTTTCAACCAATATGCCACATTTACTTGATTGAAATTCATATTTTCTTGAGTAGTCCACGTAATGGGTATCCACCATTTCACGTTGATAGGTGTGGATTTCATATTCCTCAATAGGAAACGTTCTTGCTGCAAAGTAGCTTGACCATTTTCAATGAAAACCTTTACTACCGGAAATCCGGCTTGTTCTGTCCACGTGGACATAATTTCTTCGACAGAAGTATCAAGTTGTATGTTCTTACGATTGATTTCAGCTTGAAGTTCCGACCAGAGATTTTGTGGTCTCGCCACTTTCTTTTCTGCATTACTGGAACGAATGCATATCATTGTACTTAGATTACACGTTCGTATTTATAGAAAAAGTGATAATATTATTTTAATGTGTATAATTCTGAAACTATATTTTCGAATTTATCATTTTGGAATATATTGGAACATATAGGATGTTCTATTTAAAATACGCTACATATTAACATCAGTGTACAAAAGTTACTAGCAAATAGATCTTTCACTTTATATCGAAAAAAATGTTAACTAATAATAGATATGAGAGCATGACAAGTAAAAGAAATTTAATTAATTGACTATAAATTATTTAAATGAAATATTAAATATAACATTTCGTATTTCTTTTTAATTGCATTTGCAACTGTTACATTTTATTATTTGATCTTATATATGTTATTGCAATTGTAAATTGTTTGAAATATGTTGAAATATATTACGTTATGAATGTATCTTAATATCTACTATAACTGTAATTGCTTGACATTCGTTAAAAAAAAAAGACGAAGGAAAAAACCATGAACATTTCTGAAAAAACGTTATGTTATAAAAACGAATATATCTTAAAGTTTCCTCGCTGAAATTGTATAATTAATTTCGGAAATAATAAAAGATACAGCTGAACTTGAACTTAATGACATAATGAAACATTATTACTTGTGATTATTTCTTATCTTTTAAAAATTTCGTGTTTCATTGATAACGAAGTTATAATTATTTAATAGTTTTATGCAACTATTTATATTTATAGTCTCTTGTATAGTTTACCATACTTGTTATAATTAAATTGCTCATTACTTGTTCAGGTAATTTTGTAGCGTAGCATCGAATACATCGGATCCAAAAACGAGATTTATCATTCGTAGGATACTGGCTCCTTTGTTGTAAGTAATAGTATCTCCCACTCCGCTAATTTGCGATGAATTTGTGACGTTCCGCGTCATTGGTTGAGAAGACTCGATAGCATCAGCTGCAAGAGCTGTTTGATGTTGTTCCACGAGGAACTGATCTTCCATGTTCCATGATTTCTCGATCTACAAAATGGATTATTCCTAATATCACGAATAGTATAGGATAGTGAGCAGGTTGTTGAATAATGAAAGGATTTAACAACTAGGAAATAAAAAAAAGCTTAATCTATATTCTTCATAATATAAGTTAAATATGATATATAATGATATAGTAGTTTAAAGATACCACGACCGTTAGATTCTTAAAAGTTTTTGATTATACTGCTCACTATTATCTTTCCTGAACATTCTCATTTGAACAAAACTTTAGCAAAAAGTTCTTATTTTTGTTAGATATTGTAGCATGATTAAAATAGAAAATATGGAAGAAAACTGAGAGGCAAAAAACATTTTCAAAACTTATTCTGACACGCAAAACTGAAACCTTTATTTAATTTCAGTACAAAACTTTAGGGAGTTGAAGGTTTTACGAGAAGTGTATGATAAGGTACGGCTTGTTGCTTCTGTAATATTGATATTAAAAAGAAGTATGTACTTTAACATGACATAGTTAGAACAGGGAACAAGCTTAGGTTTATAGATCCAGTATTCGAAAAATAGTTTCGCGAAAAATCAAAGAGTTACTTAATGTTGCGACCTTTTTAATGTTGTGGACATTAATTGATATTTTTGAAATGTTTAATTCAAAAATCAAGTAGAAATGAGAGATGTCTGTTTAAATGGGATTCATTGATAGTCTATTTTAAATTTTAAAATTGCTTTCTTATTACTCTATGTTGTTCAATTGAAATCAGTCAATACACTGTTCATCATCATGTACATATATATTTACATTATTCGTAAATAAAATTATTACATTTTACTATAATCGAAATTTTTATTGAATATACATTGTTACTTTATGACTAATAACATATCGATTAAAGATAGTGATAAGTCCACTAAATAGATATATTTTCTATTCCAATTTAAATATATTTTGAAAAAATTTCTTTGAACTTTGGATTACACGTATGTTTAATTAAACCTCAGTATAATAAAATTTGTTCATTTGACTATTTGATATTTATCGTAAGGAAGTTATATTATTTACAAATTTAAAAAATTCTATTAAGAACATAGTTATTTTGCCCAATAAAGCTTTATTCGAATTTCCGGCCAGGTCGGGATTCCGAAAGATTGTCCACTTATAAATTTATTGGGGTACCCGTTATTTCACGACCCGATTTGGGATCTCGATTCAAAATGTAATTTTTCTGTCATCTTGTACTTAAAGTTACTTGAAGCACACTAAAGCAGCACACACTTCGTATGAGTGAGTAAATGAAGAAACCCTTGCTTACATAAATAAGCTAATCATAAGATTAGTATCGCAGAAAGCTAAGACTGCAATTTATAGAAGAAAGTATGACAATTTCACAGAGACTAACCTCCTTTATTTGTTACAGAAACCTTATAGTAATTATTATAAGAACGATCATATTGGGAATACATTTGATCAATTTTGGAGTCATTGTATTTAATTAACTGCAAGACTAATTTAACTAATGGAAAATTGCAATTACCTGTGCTGTGCCAAAGTATTGAAAGTATCTTGCAAACGCTTCGCTCAACCACAGGTAGCTCCACCATTCCGGTGTAATCATATTTCCAAACCACATGTGCGTTAATTCGTGAATAACTACAGAGGCTATGCTTTGTTTCGCGACATCAGATGTCGAGTTTTCATCATATAACAGTCTGGATTCACGATAGGTAATAAGACCCCAATTTTCCATTGCACCGGCTGAAAAATCGGGTACAGCCACCATGTCCATTTTTGAAATTTGATAATTTTGCTTGAAACGCTTCGAGAGATAATCAAGACCCTGCATGCCGATGTTCAAAGCGTATTTAGCTTGATCAGTGATGTTTGGTTTAGCCCAAACCTTAAAATTGCCTACTTCTACGGGGCTGAAGTCCGAGATAATGAAAGCTACCAAATAGGTCGACATAGGGATGCTTTGCTTGAATTCGTCCCAAAATGTTTCATTTCTGGAATCATCGATTGTATTATGTGAATAAATTGCATTAACTCCTTAGGATCCACCTTTGTAAATACATTTACTGTTACATATTGTCTTGGAATTGATGGAATTGCTGCAGTAAGGAGGAAACTCCACCATCATCAAAATCAAATCACTTTTTAAAATGTGCTATTTTATAATTAACTAATATTTACAGTAAAGCACCTCTTCACGTTTGGATATAATAACTTTAAATATGAAACTTATTCCTCTATTTCTTTTCGAATAAATACAATTTAATTATTGGAGTAGTTTCCAATTATTGTTACTAATTCTTCAATTTTAGATTTTTAATATTACGTTACATTTAATATACGTTTAATCCCTTAATAGTACTTAATAGTTTATCTTCACTGAGATTCTAGTAGAGTGAACGGTTTATCCCAAGTGTAATTCGAGCAGAGCGATCAGAAAAGGTACTTGTGAATTTTAACATGTTTTTTTAAACATTTTTTACCATGTATAGAAGTATTTTAGAACATAAAAAAGTTATACGTTTTTGTGACCGGACTTCGTAATTTCATTACACTGTTTTATTAAATATTAGGTTATTTTCTTAAATTGTTAACGAGTTAATCCTCTAAAACCAGAATTTTCTTTCGCTTTCCAGTAGAAAAGATTATGATTGATTAGAATTGGCAATTGTTAGGAAAACTATAACGGTATTTTAATAAAATATGATACCATGTTATATAGGTAAGGAAGTTAAAAAAATAGAAAAATTTATTCAAATGACCAATTGTAAGTTAATAATGTTACATTATTATGTATTAGATATATATCTATTGTGATCAGCAATAAATAAAACCAAACAAACTTATTTTTAAACTCAAACTTCAAAACCAAATAAAATTATTACTCTTTTACACTTTTTTGCTTAGAAAAATTCAATCGAATCACAATAATTTACAGGTGACGAAATATTTAATACAGTGGATGAGTTGATATTATAATTATTAATTATAAATAACAAGGAAAAGTGAGTTAAGTGAATATTGAATATGTTTTTTCTAAAGATTATCTTTAGCATGTATGATTTATGGATGGGAGTGTAAATGAACAACATCTTATGGCATTTAATACTTTTTTGTAACATTTCAAATGTTACTTACGCTTCTATGCTCCTGTTTAGCGGCATATTGCTCAAGCAAGAATATTCTGCAGGCCTCAAAATTCTGATTATATATGTTGCCTTGAAGCTTGGTTCGTCGAAACAGGGAAAAGCATGTCTTGCATGCGTTGTTTGGAATTGTGTGGAAGCGAGCCACCTAAAACCATTGAATGTCAATTTCGATCTATGTCTAGTTCTCTTTATTCTTCTTTTCGGAAAGTTAAATTTTTAAAACAGAAAGTAATATCGCACAGAAAATAGCTTTTGTAGAGTCTAGTGAATCTAAACTAAATACTGTATTATTATAACTTTAAGTTACTTTCTTCTAATTTGTAAATGGAAAGAAATATTTGAAATCTAAATAATAGATTACGTTCAACCTAATTATATAATAATTTATTATATTATATAATAATTTTTAATGCGATAATTAATATATTTTGAAGTCCAATAAGACCTTACCTAATTTTTCCATTAGAATCGACATAGGAGCTTTTGTAAAATCCAATCATGTCACCCCTAAGTGCACTGACGTATTCAAAATTGATCGTAATGTTTGTTCCTGCATTAAGGACTTTGCTTAGTTTAATTTCATATTTTTCCGTTTTGTTATTATACATGGTCTTCGTAATTTCTTCCTTCTCAACATCACTCGTAACGGTCACCAAATTTATCTGCATTCGTCCATGGTGAAGTGTTATAGTGTCCGTAGACTTTTGTAAATATGCACTAATATGTACAATTCCCTTGAATTCAAAATTATCTTTTAATTTCGGAATAAGTATAATTTCGTAGTTCGTAGGTATGATCGTTTTCGGCAGTCGATAATCAAGAATGGTAGGTTCCTTTGTATCATCTTGTGCATATTCTGCTACATAATAAAAGATATTTTTAATACTATTAGCATTAATAGTTAATTGAGAAAAAATATTACAGATAGAAAAAATAATAAAAATGTTAAGTATTTAGTCAGTAAATCATGTAAATAATCTATTCATGTATTACAAAATAATTTTAAAATTAAATTAGTAATTAGAGTGTAGTAAGGGTAATACATAACATAATATATATAAATCTTGATGTTTAATTATAAGTTAGAATAGACTTGCAGTACAATTTAATACAAAAGGAAATACTTACTTTTATCAGTAACACATACAATAATATCAGAAATCTATAACAAATTGTATAAAGTGCAAGTTTTGCAAAATTATTTATTTAAATTTCAATTACCTTTATCAACGTTGTTTGTTGCTTGATATCTAGCAAGGAGTAGAAGAAAGACAACGATCGAAAATTGGTCTCGGAATAAGTTCATGATGACGTGATAATATCCTCTCTTGTTTAATGACCTATGTCAAATATCAGAACATGTCGATATACATGTGTATTTTATCATCGATTTAAAGCAATTTATCATAATAGATAAGAATAAGCAAATGACACATTTCATAATTAGTTGGAAGTTATACATACATATTTAAATATCAATGCGACAGGTACTCAGTTAATAACGGTTAAATATATAAATATCAGATTTTTTGTTTATCACGAAAATAATAAAACATTATTATTTTATTAGTATTACAAAAATTAATTCTAGTTTGTATGAATATTATTATTGTAATAAATGAAGAGGTAACGTCAATTCATAAACTTGTGGAGGAAGATAAGTCACGAAATAAACTACGTAAATTCCATATATTTTGCATTCATTTTTAAAATTCAGAGTTAACTCAGTTGTCTTTTAAACATACAAATTGCATTTTTTCGTAATTATATCTGTGTGATTTGAAAAGAAAGTTATAAACTTTTCCGTGAATTTATCTAAGAGTCGCTAATAAAAGAAACTTGAAAACTTTGGCTAAAAATAAGAAACTTTTTGAATTAGATAAGAAACACATTGTCGGAATAAAATGTGATATAGGTACTTATCATTATTATCTAATTATTGCGTAGTTTCTTTGACGAATTACTTACAAGGACTCTAATTCATTTTACTCTGTTGTTTTAAGATATTTATTATGTAAGTGCAAATATCTTAACATTTTAGTGATTAGACATTAGTAATTTCTATGGAATTTTTATTCACGAAATAAAAAGGGTATTTTGATAGTAATCAATTTTATGCACATGATGAAACATATTACACCAAATAGATCGAAAAGATTTTCTACTTTATTGTGAAGGTTTATATCGTCTGTTAAAGCCTGTTAAAATTTTAACTTTTAACCTAAAATTAAATATTCCATAAATATATTTAGTAAAGAACTAGAAATGTAAGATGTAAGTTTCTGGAAATGTTATTGGAAGGGTTATTGTTTAACATTAAAACTATCCTGAAATTGTATTCTCAGTAAAAAGAAAAGTGATTAGTGTATTAGTTATTAGTTAGATTAAGGAGATTAAAAATCAATCTTCTTCGATTAACTAGAGTTTAGTCATGGTAAATATTCAAATTTTTCTAGGTTAAATATATTTCAATAATTTAGGTAATAAATAAAGTCAAACGTAATTATTTTGATCAACACAACATGTTACGAATTAATATTATTAAAATTATGTATGTGCAATTTGAAGAAACCAACTATGATATATAACAAAATATTGATATTTTGTCATTTCAAAGTATTATTTCTCGTTTTCAGGATAAGTTACATTTATTCACGCTTATCTATATAAGAAAAAAGTAATTGTAACATTATCATGTATAATAAAGATAAAGAGAACAGATATGCACAATGATAATAAATAATCTGGTAGATTTTATTACCTTAACACCTTTGTATTCATAATAAAGATATCTCGAACTCACGAGTTTATTTTTACACACTTACAGAACCTGGTATCATATGACTCTTTTAATATGACGCTTTGCACGAAATATTTCATATCTTTTTAAACCCTTTATATTGTTAAGCAATTTCACACTTCTTCAAGATTTTTGAGTGGGAGTACATGTCATCCTATCATGAAATATTTTACGTAAAATAGGAATAAGATAACAAATTTATTTAAAACAGAAGCATTTTCTACTTTTTATCGTATTGATAGTACATATTACCATGGCTAAATATTTGGACACTTGGATCGTATCAAGTAGATGTATATCAAGGACATTTTCTTTTTCCTTTTTAGGAATTATTTTCTTCATTTTGTTCGGCAGTTTTGACAATATTGATCGTACCACTCACAAAATTAATAACAAATAGGTAGCGTAGATGGAAGTAAAAGCATAACTGACCACCTCGATAAAATATAGTTGATAAAATTCAGTATATTTTCTTCACAAATACACAAATAATTACAAAATATACTCAACTCGCAATGAAAATAAGAGAAATATTTTATGGAATCTCTATCTATCTTATGGAAACGGGAGAACATGATAATAGGTTTTAAGTAATCGTTATTCTGCAGTTCAAATAAAATATTATTTTGGATCGGAAGCAAAATTTCGGCAAATAAAGTATGTTTATTTTCATAAAATAAAGTATAAAACAAAATATTTCAAATCTGTACTATAGATAGTATTTATTTAAAGTATTTTCTGGTAATGAAAATAGATTATGGAGAGATAATATTAGAATGACAAAAATCCCCGATACCTTCAAATTGAATTTATTTTCTTTTGAGCATGGCTATTCGCATGTAATAAAGTGCGTCATTCAATGTTTTCATCATTTGACTACTCCGTCGCAGACTAGGCGAAACTAAATAATCTTTTAACTGGAGTAGACGACGGAATCGACGCATTATATTTTAAAGAAAACTGTTTCATGTATTTTTATTTTGCGATAGATTTGAATTCGCAGATCTCTATCATCTATATATTGCAATAGTTATAATTCTACAATATTACTATTATTGACTTATTGCTTATCAACAATACCACTAACGGGTTTTTCCATGACAGAAAAAAATCATATGTTTTCACACCTTGTATTCTGCTTTGCGAGAATGAAAAAGATCGAATTTATTTATCTGGGATTACTTTTTTTTTTAAATCTTTTAATACTTATAATAACTCTTCATTATGACTACTTGTCATAACTAAGTTTATCTTCCATTATATTCTTTGGAATCTACCGCAAGTTCCATGTTATATGGCTGACAAAAATTAATTAAAATATTTTAAATATAAACCTCAGTATCTTTAACATCCCTCAACTAAAATATTATTTTCAAAAGTTCACGTACAATCTAAAATAAAATAAGCTATATACAATACTATCTGAAATAATATTTTACCCAATTCTGATTAATGGTCATATCTGTCACAGGTATTGCAATAAAAAATTTCTCTAATCTCCTTAAAACATTAAATATAAACACACATTCATTTAAACATACAAAAAGAAATACATAAATACTCAAAACAACAGCAATAGTCAGGGAAAAATTACAATGATAGCAGAAGAACATATGATTTGGTAAATCAGAACCCGTCATATGATATTTAAAATCACATAAGTGTCAAGATGACAATAATAATAAAATAAAAAAAAAATAAAATAACTAAACTTATTGAAAGTAGGAGGAGAAACATATTTCTAATCACTATATAGATTTTAATTCTTTAATTACGTTAATAAAAATATGAAATCGCATAAAAATCAGCAGTCTACTTATCGCATCAACCACAGGCACGTTATATTGCACATATATTTAAAAAAGGTGCCACAACGTAAAATAATTTAGACCTGTGTTAGAAGGACATCAAAACCGTTAAAAAGGGATTTCAAGGGCAAAGATTGGAAAAATACAAAAATGATATTTAATCATTATTCTCTATGTTTTATTTAATCTGTTACTATTATGTGTTTAATAAGCAATTCATTTGTAAGTATCTGTAAATATCTTTTATGTACATACATATTGTGTGCATTATATAAAACATTTTGCATAACATATTATTAACATTATTTGACGCAAACATATATTTAGTAAAAAAAAGTAACGTATGACACGAATAATCATTTTAAATACGTAAGAAGTTAAAGATAGTGTTACTAAATATTGGGGATAAGACATATAATGAATTGACTGTTTACATTATTGAGTGTTTATTTTTATAATCTCTGTGAAACACGCTGCACTACTGCACTAAATATCTTGTAATCTCTATATGTACTGCCATTTATAACTACTAGGGCACTTACAAAAAGATAAGGTAAAACTTGAGCAAATATTTAAGAAATTATTAATCTTTGTTTGAGATCTTAAATTATAAAGAATTTATATCGAATGCTGTAATAAAAATCCTACCAATTATATATATATATATGTGAACTCCCTAGAGTTCAAGTGTGATGACCTGAATTACCCCGAGATTTATGATATTACATATATATATAATTATATATATAATTAATGAGATTTTTATATATTATATGGATATTTTTTATATATTTTATATAGATATAATGAATTTGAATTTTCGGCATAAGGCTTTCTCAATATAATTTAAATCAAGGAACTGTATAGAATGAAACAGATTGTTAATACATTGTTTACCTGTATTCTTACAAATAGTTTTCACCATTCTTCGCCATGCACTTTGAATTGTTAACTTGAACAAATACAAAATTCTAAACGATTAATTATTTTTCTAACAATCTAGATCAATTATCAAGTAGTAACAGATTACCAAGTACTGTAATATTTATGAACAGGAATGTACATTTTCAAACTTCGCCAATACAATCATGGTACATGTGTAACCATTGATTATATTATCAATGAAGTTTAAAAATATTTGGTACAACATGTATAATATATTCATAAAATATTTCTGTAATTATTCATATACGTTGGTGAGCCACTGTGAATTAGAAAAAAGAAATTGTTAACTTACGTTTCCCGGCGAATTTGGATGTTTTACTTTTGTCTAACGTTTGCACCGGTAAATCTTCATAGTCACATTCTTCCTGTGGAGAGACTATCAATGACAATAGCAGAAGTGGCCGTTTCGAAAAGTGAAAGTCACTTGGTGCTATAACGATGTTTATCGCAACTTCTTTACGGACACAGATCACACAGTTTACGACCAGACGCGGTGCGCGACACGTTACTTCTATCAATATACGATATTCGAGAAGAAGCGTGATGTTTCTACAAATCTTTCAGCTCTATGCAATTTTGCAATCTATTCTCTCTTGCGTTATCAACTTGTTTTGTTTGACCAATCGTGTGCACATTTGTTATGTAGCATCATCGCTTATCTTATCGACGGCCTGACCAATGGTCGGTATTGCTATTTTATTTTACGATAATATCCTCGTCTTGATATCATCTTATAGACTTTATCTAACAGAGATACAAATATTTTGAGGATTGTTCAAACGTTCTATTCTTTTTTCTATTACATTATCTATCATTAGGATGTTAGATGAACTTGTTTAAGGCATTTTAACTTAAGATTCTTCTACTTAGTGGTTTTCTAAATAAATTTTAAACCGATAATCGAAGAAAATACGTTAACGTAACTTGTCGATAATTATACATAGAAGTATATCTCAAAGTCAATAATTTTGCGTCCCCTAAAGTGTGGTTTAACCAAATGATGTAGCTGTGATAGGAGTACTGTCGGTGAAACAAAAATTCTACTACATTTTCGGTATGATGATATTCCTTACAAGACCAATAAAATCGGTGAGGTATGCTCCTTTCTATGTAACTTATATATACATGTAATTAACAACTTGTCAATTTTTCGGACATAATAATTCCATTATTTAATCCTCAACACTACAACACTCGAATTTTTATATTTCAATCCCATTACCGCTTTAACAAACAAGAAGGATTTAAAGTGGTTTTAAGAAGCTGTTTAACATAAAAATTGAAACTAGAAATTATGTGTACCAATAAGTATTTCTTTATATTTTATTCAAACTTGAGATATTTTTTAACGTTGAAAAACTGAAACCATGCAACAAAATCGATTAGTATCATGGGCAAAAATTTATCCAAAGAAAATTTAAATTAGGAATTGAGTTTCTAAGTTCAGTTTTACTCTTTAACTCTATCGTTCCATTAATTAGGCTTTGCTGTATCTGATGTCTTTACAGTAATAAATGTGTGTTTTAGAGGAAAAGTAGTTTTCATTGTATTCTTACTTTAATAATATAAAAAGATCATTACAACTGTAGTGTGGATAAAAATTTATTTATAGTACTTAGTACTTTATTTATTTGTAGTAGTATGTATTAGTATGACATTAAAAGAACGTATTAGTTAAAAATTAAAGATCTCCCAATTTTTGTCGTCGTTTCATTTCTTAAAAATAAATTACCTATACGTGTGTCATATTTATACGTATTTGTAAGGATTAGATTGACGTAACTAAAATTGAAGAACTTTATGTAAGAAGGGATTATTGGTCTATGATCAATATATGTATGTTTGAATAGATGCACACTATATTTTCTAAAATATGAAAAAAACAAAGTCTTTCAAAAGTTATTGTTCAAAGATAGTTAATATTAAAGAACTAGAACTAAAACTTCCAATGCAATCTCTATAACTTACCATTATAAACTCTTATTCCAGGAAGTTCCTCTGCTGATTTATAAAATAAAATACATAATCTTTATAAACTTTTAATTCCGTGATTATAAAACTTTCTGATCAAAGGACGATTCAGTTATCAGAATAAAAATGATTTGTAACATAATGCGAGGATTGACTTATCAGCGAATTATGAGGGAAAATATTGATAATCTGAAATTTCATGTCTGCTAATTGATTTTCTATATGGAAAGAAATGCTTTATTATTAAGTGATATCCCCTAAGCCTTAAAGCTATACAATTACTATTTGCTACTAATACTATTGTATTTACTTAAACGATAAAGGTATAAAGCTTTCTAGTGTATGAAATCGTTTTCTAGTGTTATATTAGCATGACGAATTTTTATCCAGTAATTGATTACAATGACATAATTCTACTTTGTACTTAACCCTTATTGAATTATAACGTCTCGTTCAATTAATCAAGCTAATGTTTACACAAGTCAGGGTTCACGGGGGAACGATATTAAATATAACGTAATTGTAAATGAAGGCTTTAATAAGTGATATCCATCGATGTAGTCGTACAATACGTATTCTGTAGAAATAATCCAAAACTTGGATTGTAATAATTATTTGCAAACTAATATTCTAAAACATCATAAACAATATTTCAACTGTTTGTTATACCGATTGTCATCACTCATCGACCGTAACAAGTAAGTAACAGGTTCGTGCCGGTAACGTAGTTACCAGTTGCTTAAATTCATATAATTTAAGTAATTTGAAAGAATACCTGCAAAATAGATGGACCCTTAATTAGAAATTTCTATAATCGCAGAATTAAAATGTAAGAAAACTCAATCAATGTTAATTAGGTTGGATTTGATCTTTACACATATAAATGTAACATAATTTGTCTTTAATTAATATAAAAGAAAGAGCAGATAAAAACAGATAAAGAATGAAATACTAAAATATATGAATAGAAATTATTTTATTAAAGATAACGTGAATTTTAATAATGAATTAGTTCGTCAAGAAAGAGTATATTAGACATGATACTCTATTTTTAGTATTTGTGTACGACATATTTGATATACAATATAAAATATACCTTTGTTACAAAAAATAGCTACCTATATTTGATTGATTCATTCAAATATATTTAAAGTTTATTTTAACCAAGCACATTAATTACGTATACAGTGTGGTCCACGAATCCGTCGCTATGATATTTTAGGTATTTGTGACAATTTGACAAAAAAATGTTTTGTATAAGATTTAATCACCAAGGAAAAATTATTTTTCAATAAAAAGTCAAAGTATCTGTAAATAATTTAATTTATAGTAATTAGTAACCTTTTTAAAATTTCTTATGTTGAAATTTGTAACCAATAGAAAATTAATTAAATTTTATTCAAAACAATTTTTTGTTAAATTATAGCCCGATAAATTGTGCCTGAAATATCATGGCAACCAATTTGTGAGCCACCGTGTATATTCATTTAGTTCAGGTGCAGATTCACTGTAATGTTAATCATTAATTTGAGTAATATATAAATAATAAAGTAATAAATATTTAATAATAAGACTATCATTTTGCATGATGTTCATACAAGCAAGTGTCACATAATAACGCCATAATGTCGTATTTAGTCAATTCTAATACTATATTCCTTTGTTCTAGAAATTTCGTATCTTCAAGATATGCTAAATATCTTCAGATATATAAAATATTTGTTATGCAGATTTAACATTTAATTGAAATTATTTAAGTATATAAATATTAAAAATTTGTTTATTTAATCTTATTTAGATTTTTTGTTTGTATGAACGAAATGATACGGATTTTAGTGGATAATTAATTTTACCGTTATTTGCGGAATATCTAAGTACTTATAATCGTATGTCGCATCTCAAATTCGTTTGGAACTTTTTTCCTCCCGGTCAACTTGTGGATGCTGTCACCCTCATGAATTTTGGCATAATTTTTGAACCATGTTATTCCTATATTTGAAACTGTTATAGTTCCATTATATTCATGAAGTAGTACCAGAAAGTACAAAAAAAGATTTAAAAGATTAATGATGAGAACAATTTAAATTCTTAGTTTGGAATTATCATTCTGAAATGTATTACATAAAGCATGTTTTTATATTGAAAGATTTCAATACAATAAATATTTTCAATTTTGAAAGCATAATGATGAAAGAGATAGATTACTACTGCGTTATTCGTTTTATATCGATATCAATACTAATCTCCTGTTTAATACCAAATAAAATTTCTTGCACAATCATGTTGAAAATGCGTAGTTAAATGATATGCTTTGAAAGCATTTTAGATTTAAAATAATTGTTTCATAATCAAATGTATGCATATTATCAATTCTTTGACGATTGTGGACAATAAAGTTTCAGTTTTATCTGACAAAACCATTAATAAAATCAAGTTTCAAATTGCGTCATTTATATAAACGTAATTGTACCAAGAAAAAATGTGTATTCTTACGTCAATAATGAAATCAAATGTATTATCATGTCGTTTTATTAGCTCGAATGGTTCTTTCACTCTTATCACTAGATTAAGATGTGTGCTCTTGACGTTGGAAAAAGAACGTGATAAATATTTGTGACAATTAATTAACGCTTACTTGTAGATAAAGAGTCTCAATAGAATATGAGCATTAGAGATAATATGTTTAAGCATAGTTTTTAAGTGTTGATTCAGTAGGAAAATTACAAAATAGTTCATATCAAACTACAGACGTTTCAATCAATTATTGTCTTATGTTGATTTCTGTGTGGATATTTATTTAAACTAATGCGATGCGACGCGACGACGCGATGCAACGTACGTATTGATGGTAGAAATATGAAAAATATGAATTTATATGTAAATGTGTACAGGGTACGGCCGAAAAATATGTACAGACACACACAAAGCAATCGTGAAAAATGAGAAGAAAATAGAGAATAATATTTCTTCATATGACGCTTCGTTTTCGAGAAAATCGAGCTTGAATATTTCTGGAGTATACGTAAACATGTATACTCGAAATATTATACAAATATATGTAGTATAGTGTAGTATCGTGGACGGATTGCCTGGGAGATATCGTATTGTCAGCGTTGTCAAGGAATGTTGTCAACGTATTAAAAGAGAACCGTTGTAACGAAAGTAGTGAGTGACAAATGGTGACTGCGTACACATAGACGGAGTATCAAACGATATTGTAACAAACCATACCGTTACCAAACGTTTGGTTGTGTAACGTGCGTGTGTGCGCACGTGTGTGTGTGTAAATATAATTAAAACAATTAGGCGTTTAAATGTTGAACACATTTTATAACTAAATCTCTAAATATCTATACCCCGCTACAGTCTTTTGTACTGTACGTGAAAGCTAGTATACGATTTGTCGAAGAATTATAAATTTTTCTGTAGAAATCTCTTGAAATCCATCGTAGTATTTCATTATTCGTATCTACTCCCAAATATTTGTAACTCTTTTGTACTTAAGGTCGCATGAAGGTTACAGTCTTACAGATCATTGGAGTGATTTCACGGATGATTTCTATCACGCTATGATGATTCCTACCATCAAAACAACTCAGATATTCAAGGCGATCAAGAACAATCCAAACATCCCTTGAAAACTTTTCCACATTTTACTAATTTATGACTTAAGTATAACTTTACTAATTTCTACGTCTTCTATTATTCCATTTAAATCGATATTTGTAAATATCTCTGAGATTATTCATGATACTGAAAAATGTTTCAAACAAAAGCTAAATTAGGGACGCATAATTTGATGTCAATAGTCTATTGTAGGTAGAAACTTAGAGAACATATGAAGGTCACCTGTACTGTTTTTAATGAAATTATATATTCTTTAATACATTAATCGTTCCGTCTTAACATTCCCTATGAAAAGTTATTAACCTATCTATGTCGGAAAATTAATAATTTAGTAGATATGTTAACTTGTATTTTATAAAATTTATAAAATTGTCTACGAAGGATAAAGGAAGGTAAATATAAAAATAGTGCCTTAGATTTTTCATTGTCTTTCTCTTTTGAAGACAAGAATTAGTTCAATTTTTGTGATATACTTCTATCTATAATAGTACTAACTTCATGAAAATGAACTATTTTACGCAAAATGGCGTTAATTGATTTTATACTCTATCGTATTCTTATATAGTGTAAATATATATATTCTATTATCTCTATAGAGTATGTATTATAATATGTGGGACCGACTTCAGGAGTGAAGAAGAGGCATAATAAAAAAGGTTCATATGAACATGTGTTCTATCTGATCTTATTTTAAATTTATAGTCACAATGAACAAAAAAGTGGTAATTTCAGCTATATTGAATTTCCACGAACATAGCACAAACCTTTCAGGTGGCGCAACACGAAATATTTATTTTCTACAATATTTGGCAGCGATTTATCCAAGAAAGTCCATTAGATCCGGTCAAATTCATCCAAATAGCTCTATTGAGTAGTCTATATTATTTATCGCCACTGTATAGTGTTGCACTAAAAGATCTTTCAATTTCTTTTGTAGGATGTTGGATTTGCTGCACCATTTTTTCATAAGATGTAGTAGGATGGACTTTTGTTGTCGCCGATGTTATATTTCTAAAAACATATCTGCAAATATCTCCGTAATCAAAGACAGTTGCAGTTCTCCTTTGTATTTTTTTTTAAGTTAACGATGAAATTAAAAAGCTGTTGCTCTAATACGTTTAGTTATTGGGAGTTTAAACACCTTTGCTTGTACTTGCGTTATTACTTGCTGACACTTGCTTGTAAACACGTTTTATCTCTACGAAGGGGACTCCTTCAATTCCCATATTCTATTAAAGATACATTATACACATATAACTTTTATTATAGGTATATTTTAATTATAACAAATTTAATCAATTTCACTTGCAGAACGAAAAAAATGTATATATTAAGGGATTACCCGTCAAAGATAAGTATCACTTTCACCCCTTGCTTTATCCATTTCTCCTGGAAATTATTTTCTAAAAAATATCAATTTTTTTATTCTCGTTTTTAAATTTATTTTTAATTTAATTTATTCTCATTTAAATATCTTGCTGTAATTGTTATCATACAGGTTAGGGCGGAAATCATAGCATAACGGGGCAAGGGGTGATTCTACATGAAAAACTAAGGAAAAATTTTGGCATAACCCTTTTTCATCCGAGGCTCCGTTTTCAAGAAAATCGAGTTTGAAGATTTGACAAGTATATCTAAATTTGGAACAATTCCCGGATTAAACAAAAATAAATAGTCGATAGGAGTTTAAACTACATGTGAAAATAAGTAAAAAATGTAGAATAAAATTTTCTCATGTGATGCTTTGTTTCTTCAAGAAAGATAAATTTGAAAATGTGTCATGCATATCAGATCAGTTCCTAATTAAACTGAGATTAAACTGATGAAAATGAGATTTTAAACGGAAAAATATTCTTTAATATTTTAAACTGAGTTTTACATGTATGATAACCTCGTATTAATTAGTCCAGTTGAAGTATACTTGACAAATTTTCAAACTTGATTGTCTCTGAAACGAAGCGTCATATGAAAAATTTGTATTCTATATATGCTTAACATATTTTTTCACATAGATTTATCCCGTGCCCGGTTATTTTTATGATTTCCGATGCACTTTGTATAAGAGATCGTTACATTAGCAATTATACCATAATTATCGTTGCGAGATATCTCGGGGTTTACATAGAAAAGACGTAGTACATGGGCAAGTTGAAGAGTTAAGAAGTTGGAATCAGCCAGAGTTAACTAGGCTGATGAAGGCAAAAGGTTAAAATTATACATGTATATTGTCTTATTCCGAGCGACAATATAAAATTATAAAAGTCACTCAATACTTTATTTATTTTTAAGTCTCTTTATCATATATCTACATTCATACAGTTGCAATATTATTTATAATATTATAAAATGTTAAGTTATTAAACACTAACAGGAGTTTTAAGTAAATGACATAATACCTATATGCATACATGATTGCACCAATGCATGACGCATGTAAAAACATTTACTATACAAATTATACATCTTAATTAATATGTAACATATTTCTAAACAGCTTCATACGATTAAAGTTACTATTTATTTTTCGTGCTATAATAATACTCCTTTTCTTTGTTAATATTATTGTAAATAGATTAACTTGTACGAATCAAATAAATAAATCTGTAACGACATTAAAATTTCACTCTTTATTATATATTTTTTAACGTAATATACAAATATATTTGGACTAAATAGCTTTACCTACAATCACATTAAATTATAAAAATATTCCAAATCTTCATGGATTGTATATTATATCTCTCTATCGAACCATTGATTCCATGATCGTGTTAATGCATACAGATGATCATTCTCGATTTATTCTAATACTTGATTGTATTTTTTTGCGTGGTTGCTTGATGAACCAATTGAATACATTCTAACTACAGTTCAACTGAATAAGTTTTTAGTAAAATCTGGTAATAAATATTGAGAATGTAATGAGAAGCGTCGCAAACGTCAGCGAACTGGAGGAGTTGAAATAGTGCCTGTGAGTGTACAACCAGTTCTCAATGGTTTCTTGATGGACGTTAAGCCATTCCAAATTTCTGGTTGCCTTCAATAAGGTAGTCTGAAGAATGTCTGGTTTCAATCTCTCCTTCGTCAAAAACATACTTAACTGTCAAGTAAAAAATGATTGGATACTATTAATTATTAATAACTGGAGAAACTTACTCAAAATGATACATATTGCTTAGACAAACGTACAGATTATTCGTTCAAAAGTTAATAAACGAACGATTGTTAACTACTTAAATACCAAGCAAATTTCATAATTTTTATAGATATATTTACTAGTATGAAGTTTAAGTTACTACTATATAATGGAAAACCACAAGGAAGGAATATAATCAGCAATTATAAATCTCAATAACCAGTTATTGAATATTTAAAAAATGTTGAGTGCTATAATTTTGAATATATCCTTGATTATAATCATTTATAATATTTCATAAATCTATTACCTATTTTGAGGACCTTTATATCTTTTGATATATCAACTCATCATATTTTTTGCATGTATTTTTACATTATAATTACGAAACTTTCTAATACTACGACAATTCTGAATAGCACGTTTAAACATTTGTTCGTATAAGTTTTCTTCGGATTCATTCTGTATCTCTTTTCACTGTTGGCTATTGTACTAGCGATTCTTTGTAAGAACATAATAACCAAAGTATACGTCAAATATATTGATTAGCCATGTTGTCCTTTTCAATTCTACTCTTGTCATATAAAAATGATATGAAATATTTATAAGTTAGATCAGACAAAGGAAACGCATGAGCTCATGAAAAGGACAATAAGAGCATATTTCCATAAGGAAACAAAAATTACATTAGAAGCTGTGTTAAAATTCATTTTGTGATAAAGACCGACCAATGCATTTAATTGAAGTAAAAAGGATTAAAATAAAGTTTTAAAGTTAATACATTTTAATTAAACGTTATTGTACCTGGATAAATTGATCCTTATTTGTAATTGCGCTTGCAATTATGTCAGCACTTGATTTGATGACGTCTTGGGTTTTGTTCCTGAAATCAAAATGTTTTGTAGATTATACCGCACCAACCACACCTCTATATTATTTGATCGGATTCTCGACGATAAAAACAATTCCAATTGTCAATTACAATTTTCTTATCTTCTCAACTTCGCTAGTGAGCACTTCCAGAGCAATGCTGACACCCTTAGCATTCTGAGACACTACATTTAGAACTGCATTATCAAATGTCACAATTGCGTTTTCCTGAATGGACATGTGCAAGTATTCCTTCAGAAGATCTACTGACTCCGAACAAGCCAAGAGAGAAAGTAAACTCTTTTTTTCGACTTCGTCCTTCGTTTTCAACAACTCGGTCAGAGTGTAGTTCCACGCCTTTTTATTTGCAGATCTAATTCCATCGCAGAGAATATTGTTTTTCAAGTCAATGTCAAATCTGTAAATAAAGTAAATACTTTTTTTATTAAAAAAATTCATCTTGCGCTATACATATTGACTATCTCAATATCGGCAATATCATTTAATTCTGCTTTGACCCTCCATTTTTCGTGACTCAGCGTTTTGCTTTCGTTTCAATCGAAAAAAAGGGTTTCTAATGTTTCAAAGAAACTTTTAATATGCAATTGAAAACAGGAATAACGCATACTATTTAAGGATTATTTCCCTCAATCGTAAGAAATACTCTAGCGATCGGAAATGATATAGAAAACGAAATACAGTCAGGAATTTATATTATATACATATTATATATATTTATATATTTTATATATATGTGGCGGCACTTGACAGCAACTATTACCACTCGACACCAACTATCGACCGGACGACGATAGCGCAGTGGTTAGCGCCTTAGGTTACGAACGATCGGGACCCGGCTTCGAATTCCCGATGCCCTTAGTCCGATTTTTCTTCCACGCATTTAAATTAAGAAGAGAAGCAGCAGTATACCTCAGCAGAAGGAACATATATATCTCGGTCGCTACTCCAGCATCAATAGCAGCTATCACCAACTAACTATCTCCACCTCATATATACATATAATATATAGAATATATATATATATATATATATATATATATATATATATATATATATGTTGGGTTCACGTTATGATTAGGGGTAGGGGCGTGTAACGAGTCTTCACTTTGAGTTAGTCATCGTTTATCGTACAGTTGCGATAGGGATAATGTCCATTAATACCAGTATGGATATTACGGAATTGACAAATAATCACGGTGATTAGACACTAACGACAATGATGTTAGGATTCGATAACGAATCCGCGGTCAACGGATAACAAAAGTACTTTATTTCAAAGTCTAAGTCGAATTCTTTGTTAAAGAGTGAAATATGAACTCGATTGCAAAGATGCTATGTAGCTCGTTGATCAGATCGTACAAGAATGATTCTTTCCATCGTAATGATGCTGCAGAGGAAAACTATGATGGGGTGTGTCTAAAGACACGAGATCACCGGATTCGTCGAGAAAAGCCCTCATTCGGAAAGTGAAAAGGAAATGGACGTTACCATTAATTAGTTAATTTCTATGTTGGTGGTTAGAGAAGGATGCTAGCCGCCCTTGAGGAAAAGTTGCTAGCAGGAAGCGTCGCTCGTGAGAAAAGCAGATTTCCCGTATCTTCCCGTAGTTAGGACAAAGGCTGTTTGCCCGTTTGAAGGATCTTAGTTAACTAAATCCTAAAATTTATAGCCGGTCCTCAGGCTAGCTGAACATGTACTGTGAAGATGCATCAACATCTGATAATCATCCGACCCGAAGTGTTAGGGTCTGCGCGTGGCGAGCCACGGGATAGAAACCGTTGGAATGTTTACTGTCTAGTGTCGCTACATACAACTCTATTTCTTTTAAGGGGAGCTATACAATTACTCCATACCTTTGTCAGACAAAACGCTCATACCGTGACCGCGGATACGTTTGGCGATTGGTTGTCGTCTAGAGCCCAAGCTCATTAAACAAATCTTGAATAATACACATTCGGTTTGAATCGCTGACAATTATTTAGTTGCGACTATGGTAGAATCTAGACTAAAGTATTAGGAGATTTACCCAAGATTCCAAAGGGGAAGGCTCCGGCGTTCGGCATATGTATGTCGGAGATGAAAGGACATCGGGCCTTCCTTTTCGAATGTTTGGGAAGTACCCCAAAACTTTAAGCTAGATATTTTGCTATAGCCGTACTTAAATAATAAAACTTAGAAATAGTTGTTTATAATTATGGATGCCCGGGAGTTATGACAAGGGACTTGGGCCCGAAGCGACATAACAGGTCGGGGAACGTAGCCACGGTCACGGGGGGACATGTACCTAACAGAGGTACGGAGTAATTAAATAACTCCCTTTAAAAACAAAGATTGATCCGAGGATGGTACAGAGGGGAGTATATAAGGGCAGCTCCACTGGGACCGAGGATTCATTCTTTCAGTTAGATACGTTCTACGCGCACCGAGTATCTTTACGTCAAGAGACATCGCCGTCGTGAATTAGAAAGTTGAGTTTTACTTAGCCCGTGTAAGAAGTCAGATTCGTACTCCCGTGGACCATGGATTCATTATCGAAACCTAAGATCGTTGTCATCTATATCCCGAGTGTCTAATCGCCACGGTTACTTGTCAAATTCGGTAATAATCGTAGTCGGTACTAGTAGGTATTATTTTTCATTGCATAACAACAATGGCCGATTCGAGTGAAGATTTGTTACACGCCCCAAATCCTAATGATACCCCGTCATATATATATATATATATATATATATATATATATGTATAATATTGTAGTATCGAAAAAGGGAGGCATACACTTGGTCTATATATTTAAGTTAGAGTTTAAGGTATAAACTAAGAGTCGTAAGAATGCTGGGGAAGAGAGAAAGAGAGAGAGAGAGTGTAAGTAAGAGTGTATGCTTTGGTGACGTCAAAGCTAAATGAGTAAAGGAGTGGGAGAAGAGTGCGAGGGTTGAGGATCTGCATTTTTTGTCCTGGGCAGGCAGAAGCTGTGAACCCAGCGTTAGAATAAGACGTAGGAAGATATTGTAGTCAGTTTTTGTATTGGATATTGCTTGTTAAAATAGAATTAAGCTTTAAATAGAACATCCTTCCTTATCCTTACTCTAGACCCATTTTAAGATACTACAATATATATATTCTTTAATTAACTTTTACTATCGCGCGATACATAAGTTTTCATATAATTATAGCAATCGTTATGATTCAATAAAATGCATTTACGTTTAACAATTGGTAAACAATATAATCGCAAGATTTGAAAATGATATATACCATCGATAAATCTTCGTTTATTGTGAATAAGTCAGCGATAAAAGAGTAGAGAAGATTAAAAAAAAGAAGCAAATGAGAGCAAAAATAGCAACTTACGATCTACTGGAATTATTTAACCATGCGTTGAACTCTCTGTTGGTATAATCTTTGCATTCGTCAACGCCAGCTCTGCAGGCCCATTCCATTGCGTTTACCCTAAGAAGTTTCACGATATCGAGCTCTTCGCCTTTCTGGTACGGCTCATACCTCACTTGATCCGTCACGGATTTCATTATTTTTCGAATATAACTCTGCAACGATTTTGAACTTTTGTTTAAACAGAAATAGAAAATTAGTTATATTAGAGTAAAAAGATATTTCGGAAGGAATATAATATGTGCATCCTTCTTATTACGTAAATTCGATTTTTTCTGCCTATTATCTTTTGTGTAAAATAGTCTACTGTCTGTTTTAAAATAGAAAACGTGCAAGACCGTAAATATCATGAATGAACATGATATGCAAAAATCTATAAAATATCCAAAGTATAGTACTCGGTTTAGTATTTAATAGTGAATTAAATTTCTGTCTAGGTCTTAATCCTTTAGTTGTGTACATAAAAATATGAATTTGCATAAATATTCGGAGTCTACTTATCATAGAATGATTGACAAAAATTACACTAGAAAAGATCGCTTGTAGTCATTTTTCATCGTGTGTATAATAATATATGACTACTATATTATTTAGTCAATTAAAGACTTAATTTTTAATATAAACTAAATTAATAATTCTATAAATTAGAAATAATTGAAAACAATTTCTCTATCACCAATAGAATAGCCGTTATTAATATAACAATTATGGAAAAATAGTTCATACCTGCTCAACTTATATAATAACCTATGTAATTACCAGAATAAGTAAAATATATCAGAAATTATGAATTAAAATATTTAGCTTCTTTAAGTCATATTATGTTATAAATATGTGTATACCATGAAAGTATTATATTGTGCAGAAGTACGTAACATGTTGTGCAAAAATTGCATATTCCTGAAGGTCGTTTGCCAAGGCACGTAATCTGTTTCTCTCTCAAGGTAAAGTGTGAGTGTCAATGCAACCGTATAGTTTAATCGGTTAGTGCGAGCCATGTTTAAGGCATCATCGATTAACTGAGCGCGGTTTACGACGTGTATATTCTGGTAGTTATCCGAATTCAGCTGTATAGACAATAGTTTCCACATTTCTGGCTCATAGTTCACACGATAGTAACCTAAAACAAACCGAGCAACTAATAATTAAAAAATGAAAGTATGTATGTATTATTCATCTTGCAAAAGATTAGACCAATTCAGATATATTTATAATAACGGTTGGTTTAATTATCTTGCACGCTTTTTAAAAAATTTAGTTAATTATTAGTATAATACATACACATATTTTTATAATGTTGAGATATACTTTTACAGCATAATAAATATTTGAAATTTTTTAAAAAATAGTTAAACCATTAAAAATTGATGATTTTCCAGATAATACAATTATAAATTAAGAACGTGTTATAATTGTGATTTATATATTAAAATATTAAATTATTATGACATTCAAAGCTACGATAATTATTATTGTAATGAAATATTTATAAGAATACTTTTTCAAGATGTGTAAGCTTCCTAGCTCGAAATTTAAACTTGCAATTCTTACAAAGCTGCATAATAATAAAGATGTTGTTTTTAACTACTACATAAGCATGTTGTTACTAACTATGTAAATGCCCGTAAAAGATTTCATAAGTTTTCACAGCAACTATATTTTACGAAATTGAAAATTCATGCAATTTAAGTTGCAATTATTGGTGCGTAATTAAATCACTATAAATTCCTACATAAAAATAGTTTGTTTCTTTCTACGCAGTAACTTAAGCATCAGTTTATCATTCAAAAAGTTAACATTATTTTGTATTACATATATTTTAGTTAATAGTTTGAAAACAGTTATGTATTAAATTTTCTTCAAATATATTTATTAAAAAAACACTTGTATTCTATTTATAGTTTTATAAGGCAAAAGATGATACTAAAAATGGGCAATTTAATTTTTATTAGAGGAAAAATAGAGAATAAATAAATAAGGAATTAGAAAATTTACTGACTAAATATTACTTCCTAAATTCTTGTTTCAAGATCAGTAATTTGATCGTGTAGATGAGTATAGACATTTTTAATTCAATCTTTCTAGTAATACAATAGTTATACTACAGAAGTTTGATTATTCGAAATATATAATCATGAAACGCGTCATTTCTTTATTTTTCACATTAATCGTATCGGGATATTTATTATTTTTAAGCATATTTCATCCTGAAATGAAAATTATTGATGTTAAACTTATAGTAATAAATTTCAATATATGTATATTCAGTGTATTTCATCCATATAAATAAAAAAATTCTTTAAATCTTTGGAATTCTTGAATTTTTATATGGTTTGTTTTATATGGTATATTTCCGCTTTGGAACTATTTACGTATTCAAGTTGATACGAGTTCGAAAATATGTTATATTGGGTAGAAATTATGCGAAATCGTAGATAATGTGACAAATATAGTGCTCAATAAAACCAAATATTATTTCATGTATTACTATTGTTGTATTAATATTAGTTGTTGTAATTTATTGGTTGCAAGGAAGTGGCCCCATACTTTTTAATAGGGTTATATTTTCAACTACGTATTCTATAAATATTAAAACTAAATAGGATCAAAACCCTACAATGAAAATGTACTGATTTCATTGTTATTTTTTAATCTTACAAGGAATCACCCCAAAATCTCCCATTAATTGATGATAATAATCATAATTCTACTATACTAGAAATTTTTAAATATAGCCAATATTACACACCTGCTTGCTGTGTATTCACAATAATCCATCCCTCTGCCTTATTAAATTTTATCGTTTCATTCTGATCTGGTTTTAACCATATAATTGGAGTTGTATTATTAAAGTCCATGCTAGACGAGTTGACGTAAGTTATAGGCACCCACCACTTTGCATCATTTTTAGTTTCATAAAATGAAAAACGTTCTTGACTTAACTGAAGTGTATCGTCATGGTTTCGCTTCACATTTACAACCGGATATCCTGCTTTGTTCACCCATCCGTCCATGATTTCTCCGAACGAAACTCCATCCCATTTTTTATTATTTCCAAGATACTCGAAAAGATTTGTAGAATCAGCAACATCCTCTGCACTGCAAGAATTGTTATCTCTCGTTAATATGATTTGTAGGCATAAAACAAAAGACAAAACTTGAGAAGCCAATAATAAACATATGTAAATATCTTCTAAATGAAAAATGTTTACAAATATTTAATTTTTATTTCGGTATATGACTGTAGATGTAGAGTCACAGTGACAAAAATCTTTTTTATGAGTAATTGTACGATACTCTAAAAATTTTTCTCGTATTCTTTCAGTTCATAGCGTAAATCACCTATTTTGTTTAAATATTATTAAATCATTATGTTTTTATTCATCTTATTGAGTACAGGTGTGCGTCCTTTGGACACATATGTCCTATTAGGTTTTTTTCATTTTTATTCCTAAATCGAGGTTGTAATTATAATATAATTGTATATTTTAATCACGAAAAAGGTACCAAAAAAGGAGTAGTAGCGGAAGACTTGCGGAAAATGCTAAATATACATATCTACAATATGTATGAAGTAGAATATGGGAAGATGTCAAAACAAAGGACAAAGACAATCTGTATGAGATGCGCGATTCCCCTTTGCAAAATATTCTGTACACAATAGTATGTATAATAAGAATAATAGATTTATATGTCGGAGATGAAAGGACATCGGGGCCTCTCTTTTGAAATGTTTGGTCCCCAGTACTTTAGACCAGACTTTTTATTATAGGTGTACTTAAATAATAAAACGGAGAAATAGTTCTTTATAACTTAATCCGAATATGGGTGCGCGAGATTTATAGCCACGGTCACGGGAGGGACGTGTACCTAACAGATGTATGGAGTAATTATATAGCACATCTTAAAAACAAAGATTGACCAGAGGGACACACAGAGCTACAGAAGGGAGTATATAAGGGCAGTTTCACTTGGGCTGACGTTCAATCAGATAAGTTCTACTTGTACAGCGGACAAGTACGTTGAGTTACACCCGAATCGTGGATCAGTAAGATCAGTTCGACTTAGACCGTGAAAGAAATCACATTTGTTATCCCGTTGACAGTGGATTCATCATCGTACCTAAAATCATTGTCATGTACATCTCGAGTATCCAATCGCCGCTATTACTTATTAAACTCTGTAATAATCACATTTGTAACAGAAAATATCATCTATCGTACATAACAACGATAGCCAATTCACGTGAGAATTCAGTAGACGCCCTTAACCCAAATGTAAACCCGACATATAAATATGTATATCTCTACATATATAATAAGCAGATGGGCATAACACAATGACAAAAGATCGAGAGTGTTTAACCTTATTTATCGTTACAGATATGAATATTACAGAATTGACGAGTAACCGCGGTGATTGGACACTTGAGATACTAACGACAATGGCCTTAGGTTCGATAACGAATCCACGGTCAACGGGGTGGCAAATGTACATTCTTCCAAAGACTCAGTCGAACTTAACTTATTTTCCACAGTACAAGTATTACTCAACTAACTCTTTGTTAAAACGTAGAGTATTCACTGATCCTAAAGACGCTGTGTAAATCGCTGATGAGATCGTACAAGAATGATTCTTTCCATCGCAATGATGCTGCAGAGGAAAACTATGATGGGGTGTGTCTAAGGAAACGAGATCACCGGATTCGTCGAGAAAAGCCCTCATTCGGAAAGTGAAGGAAATGGACGTTACCATTAATTAGTTAATTTCTATGTTGGTGGTTAGAGAAGGATGCTAGCCGCCCTTGAGAAAAAGTTGCTAGCGGGAAGCGCCGCTCCTGAGAAAAGCAGATTTCCCGTATCTTCCCGTAGTTAGGACAAAGGCTGTTTGCCCGTTTGAAGGACCTTAGTTAACTAAATCCTAAAATTTATAGCCGGTCCTCAGGCTAGCTGAACATGTACTGTGAAGATGCATCAACATCTGATAATCATCAGATAATCTGATAATCTGA
This sequence comes from Bombus soroeensis, assembly GCA_014737365.1. Lineage (NCBI taxonomy): Eukaryota > Metazoa > Arthropoda > Insecta > Hymenoptera > Apidae > Bombus > Bombus soroeensis. Next base: position 53,036 of record JACXIL010000184.1, read on the forward strand.
TAATCTGATAATCAGACCCGAAGTGTTAGGGTCTGCGCGTGGCGAGCCACGGGATAGAAACCGTTGGAATGTTTACTGTCTAGTGTCGCTACAACTATTTCTTTTAAGGGGAGCTATACAATTACTCCATGCCTTTGTTAGGCAAAAACGTTCATCCCGTGACCGCGGATACGTTCGGCGATTGGTTGTCGCCTCGAGCCTAAGCTCATTATACAAATCTCGAAAAATATAATCGGATTGAATCGCTGACAATTAATTAATTACGGCTATGGTGGAATCTAGACTAAAGCATTGGGGGATTTTCCCAAAACTCCAAAGGGATATATATATATCATATAAATGACTTAAATATACGTACTTCTGCTTGAGGTATTCCTTTAAACCCTCGTGGAAAACGTTTTCGGTCAAGATGTGTGACATCATTCGAATAACTGACCCCGCTGCAAAGATATGGATATCATTAGAGATTGGATAGTAATAATTCATGATCATTATTCAGAAGTGATTATTTATGTTTATTATTCATTATTCAAAACATGCAGATGTAAGCAATATCTAGGTTTCTTCGAGGATCAAACGATATACATCTGTATATGCATCTAATTTGCTTTTTATTTTTAGTTTTGTCAATTGCATGGTTATTAAGGATTGCAAAAGAGAAATATTAGAAATTCTTTTCAATTTAAGCATTTCTCATGTTAAAAAATGCTTCACCAAATGAATCGTGTACGTTTCATATGTTTTATTTAAAGATTTTGAATAAATTCACCAATAAAAGATATTATACAATTTGACCCTTCACTATTCGATCATATCTAAATATGTATATTAAGCAGACCATTGTCGACTTATACCATTCTTTTTTAAATCACACGATAATCTTTTAACTACAAGGAGCAATATAAGATTGCATATTATATTTATAATAATATTCTAGAGTCTTTCAATAAATATCCTTGCTCTCAAATTCGATTACTCTTCTTGGGAAGCAAAAATGATAATGGTAAAAATCTTTTATAATAATTATATTTTTCAGATTTTATAATATCAATATATTGCAATAAAACAGTAGATAAGATTCTTTTTCAGTTAACTCTGTATGCGAAGTATGTAACAAATTTTTAACTTATAAATCCTATTAGCAAATAATTAATTAGATTAATGATTTTTCTAATTTATTTATTGTTTCTTATGCTTTGGAACTGGAAAATCCAGCGATTGTGATATTCATCTTTACATTAAAGTCTTGAGCTTGGAAAATTATTTCCATCAGATTAGAGAAAATGCTGTCATAAGAACAGGGAGATAGTCAATAAATTAATTAATCCACAATCCTCAAGAAATTCTACTTTTAAAATCCATTTTTCCATTAAAAAGCTAGCTTAATATTGACAATGTTACATTATTATATTTGTGTTAGATTGCTGTTTTTAAATATTCTATTAGTATTACATTTTCATAAAACACTTTTCGACTTTATCATTAAATAATTTATTCAATGCAATACAATGAACCTACTTTTTCCAATTTTGATGTAGACAAGTTAAAAACTTATTTTTTTAAATATTTCTCATATTTTTATTGACAAAATGTTAATTTGTTTCAATGATCTGCGCTATTTAGGTTGTTATTCTTCTCTTTAAACGTCTATTTTTTATATAAATTATTAATGTTAATAATTAATCAATTAATTGTTATACTAATCATATATTCAAGAAATATAATCAACATCATTCTAATGCATCTCCACTAGCACTCAAAAGTATCAAAATTAATAATTATGTGTTAATAAATAATGACGGCATTCTGTATTAGTATTATATTACTATGACAGGAAAATTACTTATAAATAACTATTAGATATGAAATCAACTTATTTGATTTGTAGAGTGAAACCGGTTATAATACAATTTTTCAACAAAATTTTTACCAAGACATTATGGAGAGCTTATTTATCCTCAAACTATCTACATATGTAAATGTAGTCTGTAGTCTGTAGCTGTAATCGTAAATTTCCTTTTTATTCTTTTTGTTATTTTATTTGGATATATATTACAATCAATTCTCATTGAGAATTTTAAGTAATTTTTTCTGGCGTGGTACTATGACATGATTAAAGAGTATAAAGTGTGCTTGATTCTAATTGAATCTAGTGCTTAAATCTAAAGGGTAATGTTTTTTTAACCTGCGGATCTGATCCGACGTATCAAGCAATTGAGTAACTAGAGGGTTTTGGTGGTTGTTAACTCTTATGTTATATCTTTTACTGGATTTAGTTATTTCTTCTTTAACTGTGGGTATCTTGAGGTCTTGATGTATAATTTCGTTAGTAATATACCAAGGTGCATCCATTAAGGATCTTAGTCGTTAGAGAATTTCTATGTTGGAGTTACTTGCTGTTCCCCATAGTTGGATCCCATAGGTCCAAACAGGTTTTAATATGGCCTTATATAGCATTATTTTACTCTGCGTGCTTTAGTTGGAACGTCTGCCAATGAGCCAGTAGAATTTTCTTTAATTTTGATTTAAGTAGTTTGGATTTATCTACAATGTGTCGTTTCCATGTAATTCTTCTGTCCAGAATCATGCCTAGATATGTGACTGACTCTTTGTTTGGAATTGGAATATTATTTATGGTCACCTGCAGGTTTGTTTTCGCAGCGTGAAGGTTATATGACTGGATTTATTTTCATTTATTTTGAAGCGCCATTTGTGGAACCACTTTTCTATAGAGCCAAGATCTCGCTAGAGATTAGAGGAGGCAATTATCGGGTCTGAGTGGGAAGCTAATACAGCTGTATCATCAGCAAATGTCGCTGTGGTTATCTCTGTTAAAGTTGGTAAATGGGCGGTGTAGATGGAGAACAGTAGGGGTCCGAGGACACTGCCTTGGGGTATGCCAGTTTCTATTGGAAATGTTGCGGAAATAGCGTCTAAGTATTTAATCATGAACAGCTTACTGGTTAGATATGATTTTAAGATGGAGATGAAGGTGTGTGGTAGGATTTTCTTTAGATTGAATAAAAGTCCTTCATGCCACTCTTTGTTGAACGCCTGCTGAATGTCCAGGAATACCGCAGAGTAATATTTTTTCTTTTCTAAATCCTGGTTGATTTTACGAGGTAGACAATGAATTTGCTCTATCGTAGAATGTTGCTTCCGAAAACCGAATTGATGGTCTGGCGTTATTTTCAAATGCTTTAAGAGTGGAAGGAGTAGTTTCGTTAGCATCTTCTCAAATAGTTTGGACAAAGTGCGTAGAAGACTAATTGGGCGATAAGAGCTAGTTTAGTGTATTGGTTTTCCAGGCTTAGGGATAAGAGTAATAAATGATATTTATCAAGCCTTAGGATAGTATTCAAGGCGAAAAATTGCATTAAAAATAGAAGTGGTGAGTGCAATCCATTTTATGGGAAGCTCCTTAATAGCTTTGTTACTTATCTGATCATGTCCCGATTTTTTCCTGGGACTTAGACGACGGATTAATTCTATAACTTCCAGAGATGAGGAAGGCTCAATAGGAGGGGACCTCTGGAAGAGAGAGTGTAAGTATTCAGTTATTTCCGCGGCAATATTGGAGCCATAGAGTTTAAATAAGTTAGATAGGTGATTAGCAAAGAGATTTGGCTTTTTGTATAGGGCCACGCGCCTATCCACCTTACGGACAGCGAATTGGAGGGATTATTTGCGGAGGACGAGTGAGTTTTCTTCCATAGTGAGTAGTTGGATTCAGCTGTGGGAGACAGATTAGCAAGATATGTTTGAAAACAGTCATTTTTATCATTTTTAAGGATCTTAGTTTTCTCGTTGCATTATTTAGCTTACGCTTGTCGTCAGGTGTTCTATGACTTTGCCATACTCTTTTAAGTCTGTGTTTTCCTATGATCTTTTTATTATGTAATGGGCGCATTCATGTTCATTAGCAAGACTTTTAGTAGGAGTGGAAGAACGGATCGCGTTTATTATGCTGGTGTTTAAATATTCCGTGGCTGCTTCTATATCTTCATTTGTTTCTAGGGATATCAAGGCTGATGTTGAATGATTGAAGACTTCCCTGANCAAAAGATTTTTGCCTCTTACTGTGATAAGTCTGCTGCCCCATTGCGTATGTTTAGCGTTATAGTCTCCTTCAGCTATGAATCTATTGTACAGGTCTTCGAGGAAGTTATCGAAGTCTTCTTTGGAAATAGAATGTCTAGGAGGACAATATACTGCTGATATGGTGATTGGACCATGCCAGTCTTCTATCGCTATGTTTGTAGCTTGGAGGTAGTCCTTCTGGAATAATAGACGCTCATAGTGTTTTATGCTGATCTTGATGATAATTCCGGTGTTGCCGTGGGCCTTTCCGCTGCGATATTAGGTATGGTAGAAGTCATAACCATTTATTTTCAGGTAATTTTTATCGGTAAAGTGAGTTTCAGATATAAGCATAACGTCAATTTTTTGTTGTTTTAGGAAGAGTTCTAGTTCGTATTTATGCTGAGCTAGACCGTTAGCATTCCAAAGAGCTATGCGTATTGGTTTTATTATTACATCGGAGCGTGTTAATTTGTGCGCGAAGATTGTAAGCAATGATAGCAAATTATTAATTTGCTCTGCTTGTTGGTCGATTAATTTTTCAAGCCTATTGAAGTTATCCGTGTTTTGTGAACTGGGAACACTATTTTGTGATTGATTACTATAGATTTCCGGTCTGCTTTGATTTCCTTGAATTACCTGTGCATAGGTGTTTGGAGGAGAAGAGAATTTTTGTGGACTGAGTGCTTGGTTGGCTGGGTCCTTGACTCTGGGTTTAGGGTACTTGTATAAAAATAAGTACCCTAGGTTATGTAGGCTGAGTAACCTTTATAGTTCGCAGGATACTCTCCTTGACAGAGGATGCACTTCCCAGGAGTTTCTGAAGATTTAGTGCACTTATCTGTGGGGTGAATACCTGCACATTTAACGCAGCGGTAATTGTGGTTGCAATATTTCTGCGTGTGGCAGTAGCTTTAGCACCTTTTACATTGAACTATCTCTTTTTTTTATATAGAGAGGTTCGATTTTTACTACAGAGTTCATTAAACGATTGATATTGTAGATTTCTTTGTTGTTTGGCTTTTGCTTTAAGTCAATAAAGAATAAGGATAGCGGGTTTTTTGTCATTCTATGCCTTTTGTTTCTAATGTTGGTTACTTCATGGCCATGATTTAGGAGTTCAAACTTCAGTTCGTTTAAGTTAGCTGAGTGGTGGTTGTTGCGTAGTATCACACGAAAAGGTTTTTCTTGTTTCAGTTGATATCTGTGGAAGTTTGCCTTCGAGGTTTTTAGTAACTTTCCCGATAGACTTGATCATTGTTTGAATGTCGATGACATCATCGATGATGATTGGTGGGGGAGAAGGAACTTTTTGCGTATGCTGGTTCGTTAATGTTTCTACTACGTCCGTAGAATCGTCTGTAGATTCTAATATTTCGAATTTGTTGTAAGTGGTAATATGGTTTGTTGACGGTTCGTTTTGACTAGTATTTACATTTTTTTTTTTTTTGACTGTATCTAGTTTACGTTTTTTGATGTTTATGTGGTTTGAAAGATTGAATGTATTATCCTTTTGCCACGGAGGAGATAGAACGATGCGGTTATAGTTTTGCTCATGACAGCCTGATCAAGATGCTAATCAATCGATGCTAATCGAGCTAATTCAATTTGAAATAACTAGTCGAGAGGCTATGATGTGGATTGAAGATTAGAAGTGTTGGGTTTTCCTCGAGTAAGTTTAGAAAACACTTGGTTTGTATCTGTTTCGATTCACTTTCGACGGAGGGTCGTCACTTGTTATATTGTGAACTGCACTGTGCACTGGACACACGTCTACACGCTTCGCACTCAACAGTAAACTCGTAGTCGTAAATGAAATAGAAAAGATTTTCCGTACAATATAATTGAATAAATTGAAACTTATAATATAATTTATTCAAGCAATACTTATTTGAATCTAATAGTTCTTATCATATTTCAAATTTTAATATACTGTAGTATCGTGGACGAAAGGCCTAAGAGGTATCGAGCGAACTATAAACAATATCGCGAGAAAGCTGGAGTGCCGACGGGTCCAACAATGTATCGTCGGTCCTTTAATGGAATAGTTTCGCGGAAAAGGTCTGCGTGACCCTGGCCACGAGCGGTTGCGGAACACGTGCGTGGTGGGGCTAAGACAAAAGGCAAAGGGATGCTAAGGCAGAAAGACGAATTAACAGCCAGAGTATTAGTTGAGAAGTCAAAGAGTGTCAATCGAGAAATCAGAGAGTGCGAATTGTGTTGTCGAGAGAGTGTGGTCCCCGTCAGAGAGAGCGTTGGATCTGTAACGACCACCCAAAAGTCAGGCATCCGTTGACATCGGATATGTCGATAATACCTAGTATTGCGATAATTAAGAGAAAAGACAACAGCCAGATTCCCACCCATAAGATATGTGAGACATAATAAAGGAATAAAAACCCCGGTCCTTTAGTCAACAACCTCAGTTTGTAATCTGCAGTTAATAAAGCATACGAATGGGCTATTGCTCATTCCTCTACTTATAAATCCTCGTTCTTTTTCTTTTTGTTACGTGACAGATCCGTGGTGACGAGAGTTGCAAATTAATTATTTAGTTGCCTAAATTATAGTACGTTATTGTATATAGTTCACGTTAAACAACCATCATTTCCTGTTTAAACAACACCTGTCTAATCCATTTATTGTAAATAAATTAATTGTAGTAAAGATCCTACAATACTGTTGGTGAATTTCAAGGAGAATAATTACATTTTACTATTTATTGAGAGATATTTTTGAGACGATTATCATCTTATATATGCTGTTTTTTATCATAAGTTCCTCATTTACTTACATAGTTCATTAACATTAATTTTCTTCTGTTGCAAATTGGCTAAGGTGTCCGAATACCTAAAGTGCTTCATAAAAGTATGTGAACACTTGCCGTAGAAAATTTTTGAAAATTATGGATGGATATATTGTGTCCGTTATTCGAAACTTTTTGAAATTTCATTAATGAAATATAACTACCTGATTATGTTGGTAAAATTTGTAATTAACTTAAAAGTATAATTAGCAGAAATTTATTGCAACAAATACACTTATTGCTAGTAAAAAATTAATAAACAGCGTAAATAGTGTAATGAATAATTGGAATAATAGGAATAGTTGAAATGTTTGGTTAATCTTTGCCAAGTCTATACTTATAATAAATATTTTGTAACTTTCTATTTAAATATTTTATCAAAAGATCTTTTTATAAATCGTATCAATATAATGATGACAGTCCTATCTCATGGCAATGCCTAAAGAAATTTCAAATATATTGTTTTGTATAATATATTTATACGAGTTCATATATTTTCGCGAATTATAGTGTATGATTGTACTTCATGAGCAATAGTGCGTGTATTTTATGTGAAAAATTTAAATTCTGTAAAAATTACAAACAGATCCGTTATATGACGACTCTCAACTATTTATCGTCGAAAGTCTCGCCTTTTATCTTTTACCTGATAATGTTTAAGCCTAAGATTTAACATATTAATTAATTGATAAGATATGTAGGTACCTATTATCTCTTGCCCTTTACATCGGCCAATAAGTAGAAATTATTGAAAGTTCACATCGTATTCGTTTATATCTTTTATCTGATGTTAAAAATGTTGCGTCGAACTTTGCTCTTAATATTCTCGAACATATGTATTGGGAATTACTTCTAATAACAATGAGAAAATCTCTTACCTTTCTGATACGCAATATTATCGAACAAGCTACTAATTTCTTGAGGCGTGTTCGCGTTCTTGTTCATGGGACGTGGATTTTCACCTGCATCTGCAATGAAAGCGTTTCCTTGTATGTTGTCAACGACAAACACTTCGTCTAATCGCCATTCAGGTAGTACCTACAAATATATTATAAATGTATTAGATATGATACAAGAATACGTTTAAAGTACTCGGCGAGAATTTAATGGTGAAAGATATATTAGTTATTAATTGATGTAGAGGTCAGAAACATACGTAGAATGCATAGCTATATCAATAGTCATATAAAATATAAGCAACTGATAATTGAAATTTTGAGTGCAACAAAAATTTATTATCCAATTTATAATAGTTCCCTTATAGCAAATTAATAGAATATAAGTAGAAGATACATTTATTACACTTACCTTATGAGTAATAATGTATTGGAAGTAGTCTGCAAATCCTTCGTTCAACCAGATCCACGTCCACCATTTTGGACTAACAAGATTTCCAAACCACTGATGCGTAAATTCGTGGGCTATAATCGTGGTTATACTTTGCTTGGTACGAGTTGTGGTAACACCGTCTTGATAAAGGAGAGCAGACTCCCTGAAATGAAAAGTTTCGATTGAAGTCTGCCATCAAAAATATAATATTTTTTAAATAGATTTTAATATTGAACTGCAGATATATATATATGAGAGATATGACTACTTCTAAAATTTATTTACTGTCACTGAGATTTGCACTTAGAATTTTCTTAATCTGGATTTTAGGGCAAGGCTCCTTATATTTGGAACAATTTAAAAGAATGTGTCTAACGGTAGTTTAGTAATTGTAAACATTATTCGTTGATGAATCAGATTTCTAAACTAGATATGCATATGTATAAACCTCATATAGACAAAAAACCATGACATTTGGTCTTCTTAAAAATAAAATTTCTAGTTTTAAGAAAGTACATCATTAAAACTCTACTGGTACGTTATATGTTTGATTCATCATCCGTTCCTAAAAACTCTTATACGCTTTGGTCGAACATTCGATGAGTTCGCCGTTGAAATTTGGACTTTGACCTGTTAAATCGAATTGTGATCTTGATTAACTTTGATTACGTGCTGCAACAATTACCTGTAAGTGACGAGACCCCAATTCTCCATAGCGCCTGGCGAAAAGTCCTTCAGCGATACCTGATCCATTTTTGGTATATAATAGGTGAAATTGATGGCGGTATATTCATTTAAAGCGTCTAGCAATTTTTTACCCATTTCTAAGGCATACAGTGTCTGATTCACTGCCTGTGGCTTAGTACACACTCTGAACATGCCATCTTCGTTGCATTCATAATTGGAGACTATGAATGCCACTAAATAAGTGGATATCTGTGGAGTTGTTTTGAACTTAGTTGTCTTCATGTCGTTTTCCACTTTTATTTCTTCAACTGGCAACGGAGGCATGTTTGAAATCGCATGGTAAGATTTCGGATGGGTTATAGAAATGTTGAAGCGTGCCTTGAAAGCAGGCTCATCCCAACAAGGGAACGCTAACCGTGCACCTGTTGGCTCGAAATGAGTCGCAGCCACATATCTGCAACATGAAAATAAAGTTCTCGAAAATACTGTTTCGAGCAAAAAAATGAGTCAGAAAATGCAACAGTCAGTCGTAATTTTTCTTTACGCTTTATTAAGCGAAATGGCGGTGTGCAAAATTTTCTGGCCAATTAGATCCAAAATGAATAATTTAACTAATTTTAAATAATATTATATAACTACCTAACAGCGTTTATTTCTTGTATTGGTTTCTTTTATTTATCATGCTCTTATACTCAATATTATCAAAATTCTTTTGAATATCAATGAAAAATTACAAAATGAATACAAAGTGAAAAATTTATCTAAGAGGTGACTTGCGAACTATATAAGAAGGTATTCTTACGTTAGATTGCCATTTTTGTCGGCAGATCTGCTCCTGTAGAATCCTCTTAATTGATTGTTCACGACTCCAGAATAGCTCACAGTAAGCAAGTATTTGTTTCCCTTGTTAAGCTTGTCACCAAGCATGATAATTAAAAATTCATGTATGTTGTCATATACAATACGATTCACCTTAATAGAGGCGTTTTTATTTAAATCGTACAGGGTAATATTCTCTACAGTGAGGTTCTTCATGTTCAGTGTTATTGTCTGGGCATCCTGAATTTCAGCTACAATGTCGATCTTCACTTCACCGGTAAATTTGAAGTCTGTTTCTGATAAATTTGAATTCAAATTCACTGTCAAATCTAGCTCATAAAAATTTGGTTTGGCTTCTACTGGTAGTCTATAGCTTGGATCGTCAACTTGAGAGCAGATCACGTCTCCAAGTAGGAGATTCGTGAACATCAGATTGATAAGGAACAGTATCAGTATTCTTGCCATCTTGGATCGATTCGGCAAACAAGCGCATCCACTGGATGACCTACGGTTCGTTTATTTTCTATTTTATAAAATATATTATTTATTATATATTATTATTTCGGCTCGTGAATGTTGATGAAATTTCTTTACTCGATTTTACTTGTAAATCAAGCGAAACATTAATTTGGGCGTATGTAATTAAATACTACACCAGAATCGTTTGCAACCTGCGATCATACGTATCTAACGTTTCAGCTCGCTTGCAAATATTTATGAGATACGAATGAGAAGATAATACCGTAAGAAATATAGATGGAAAAGTATGCGCGTAATCCATCGAATGATTTAGTGATGAAAAGAAAACGTAATAGCTTCTTTAATAGCTCTAATCATTATGACTTTCATATTTTGATCGATATAGGAATTGATATTTTTGTAACAATTTCTCGAAATCGTCGAAAAAAATACGTCAGTCATTAGCTCAACATACCTTACAAATCAATCGCTCAGTCGGCTGCGTAAAATGTCAGCTAGGAAGTTACACGTCAACGACTGCCTTACGAAAGCCTACCTCTACAAGTGTTCATGCTTTATAAGGCACGCATGGACGGGCTATTATCAAAAATATATCTAATTTTCCTAATCTTATCAATTGACGTGTTGCCCCGATCGAAGTTATTATATCGTAGGATAGTGACTAGAAAATGGTCTGTTATATTCACGGAATTTCTTCGAAACGTTCGATTGTAATCCAAAACCCGCATTTTAATCTAAGGCTTTGCCGATACTGCGATGAATTACAATGCAATACTTTAATATGTTTGTTTATACAAGCATTGATAATAGCAAGATACGAACAAGTTCTTAGTAGTTCAGTTCGTTTGGCTCTGTCTTATCGTCAATATCGCTTGAATTATTATATTATGTTAGATAATTCTCCATCTTGAGCCATTAAAGTAGATAATGTAAATAAATTTTATCGTGATTATTCTATGAAAGAAATATATATTACTTTTCGAGTTGTACGTAAATGTTTAATTCTTACAATATTTCGGTCGAGTATTGAGTCATTAAGTTTCTCATCTATCGAATTAATCGATTGAGGAACAATCAGTGAAATGAGGTAACGCAATATTTCTAAAAATCATTCTTTAAAAAAATCGAAAGCACAAAAAGAAATCCTATAATATGAGAAAAAGAATTTATCATAATGTTATCAATATTTAAACTTTTTAAAATTTCTCAAAATTGTAGAATCTAATAGTACTTAGGTAGCAAATGAAATGGCAAAGAAAATGTTGAAGTAATTACTTCAAGAAAGCTACATCTTTTCTTTTGTATATCCGTGACCTTTTGTATACAGGGGACCGTTCTTACGAAGAGAATAGAATTTAGTGAAGTAAATAAATTCGGGTTATAAGCAATAAATTTGGTTTATAAGGTCTAGAAACAAAAGAACTATAAGCAGATTGTTATTGCTGTTTCTTGTAGCCTTCAGCTAGAGTTATATACTAAGGTTCACTTTTTCTGGTAATGTATGCTATAAATGTATAAACGTGCTCCCTATCATATTCTTTTGTATTGTAACATTGAGAGAGTGAGGTGCTGGATCAGCATACACTATATATGTACTTATAATTATACCTATACTTATTTCAATATATTTTTCTATTACATATTCATCCACTCGTTCCTCTATCAGTCAACCTCAACAGAAAAAGATATTGGGCAATATTCTTGGGATTTCTTCTTACAATTACGATGTGAAATCAATAGAATTCATTAATTTAAATGAATCAAAAAAATGTATAAATTAAATAGTGCGTAAACGCCCAATTTTGGTCTTTAATGTGTAAAACAATGTAAAACACGAGGTATTAATGAAAAATAAATACTAGCGTTACATCAATATCTTAAATTTTCTAGTGCTGAAGAACTCTAAAATATATTTTCTTTCTTATAAGAAGACTTCTTTTATTACATTAGAAATATATTTTTTTTATATTTAAATCATCCTTTCTTCATATAATTTTATACGCAAATTATGAATTATGGTTGTTTCTTCATGCCGATATTTACTTGTAGATTGTAGATTTTTATGCAAATTTATATTTTTATGAACACAAGTAAATGAATAGAATCCAAATAGAAATCTGTTACATCTATTAAATATTACAACCAGTGCTCCGTTTTAGGTATTTTATATTTTTTTACATTTATATATATAAATTCATTTTGGGCATTTTCACAGATTTAAATTTCATATAAATGCATAAAAAGCTGCAATTTGACTAGTATAATATATTCATTTTATCCATATATATATATTCATTTGTATTTATTTATATATTTAATTTAAATTGGTCGTATCAGATATCAACAATCTGATAATTCAGTAATGATTTATTTCACGACTGCAATGGCTACTACCTGAATCTTTATTATTTCAAGTGATTTTAATTAGAAAAAAATTAATTAGAAAAATTTGTCTCTGTTAGAAAATGGATGTATGTACATCTGTATTGTACGAACAAGGAATGAAAAAGAGGAAGACAAAAGGAAAATCGCGTATGTGTTGAATGAATGAATGTGCAATAAAATGAATTCTTTCCTGTTCGAAATGTACAAGAGGATATAGTGCTCTTCGTTAATATTTCAAGTTATTATGTTATACATAAAATAGTTATTCTGTTCTAATAAATTTTGTATTTAATATAATATTCAGTCACATTCTAGCTAAGTGACATAATCGTTCGCTGTTAAATAATATTTCTCAAAATCCATAATCATGACATATCAGTCTTCAGTTTTCGATGAACAATATCTTTGTGTTACAGCTGTTACAAGAATTGTATTTATTATTTGATGTTAAATAAACATCTATGAAGAGACAAGTACATATTGTCACTGAAGATGAGTAATCAAGGTTTAAAAAATATTTGGGGAATGTTGCTTCTTAAGTAAATTATGAACTAATGATAGAATAAGAATGAACGCGTTCTGATGATGAATATTCGAATTTGTTTTATTAATTCACTGGTTTTTGTTAAGTAGTTTCATTTAGTAATACTATACACCATACAATGCAATCAAATTATCATTTTTCGTAAAAGCTTATTCTATATAAATACAATACTTTTATTAAATTCTTTCTTTATTTAGGGAAAGGAATCATCACAATTACATACAAATAATTTTACTAAGAACCCTAATGATCTTCATTTCATTAATAAGTCTAGTATTAATTACTGTAAGGTGCGTTAATTAATGTATTTATCAATACTGGGCATGAATTTCTTAATCCATTCCACGTTTTCCAAGGCCACAGATAATACCTGTTTTGCTGTATTCAATATTGTATACTGTATTGTATACTGTATTCAATATATAACCTTAGTTCTTCGGAGTATATTTTAATAAACGTACTTATCTGTAATAAAAATCAACAATCATGTAATAATATACAGAGTGTTATTAAAAAGAAGCTTCTATTCTAAGATTTTTCGAGCATATACTATTCACGAAAACAATACAAAATGTCTAATCAACATAGGTTCTAGAATCAATTTTTTCGATGTTACATCAAGTTCTATATTCACTACATTTTTTTCATTACTGTGAGTACTTATACGACTGAAATAAACCTTACATAAGACTCAAAATGCTTATTAAAATCTTAATATTAAGACTATTAAATTTGTCGATATAACGAATTTCAGTTTAATTTGCTTTACAATTTAAGAATACAGCAGGAATTAGATATTCTAGTCTTAAATCGAACTTTCAATGAGAAACACATAGAATACGAAGTTCAATACAACGATCATTTGATCACCTGACTTAAACCTTCTGCATTTTTTTGTCGAAATGAAAAGATATTAATCTACTTTACAATGCTACTTATACTTTACTGATAAATAATGTGATGCATTGATAAGAAATAGAAAATGTAGGTTATAATACAGCGATAGAAGATGGAAAGAGTATTGAGAAGTATCGATCAATGATGCATAAATATGACTTTTATGTTTTCATCGAAAGGGTTGATTTTAGGATTCGTATTACTTAGAAACCTTTTAGTCATTTTTTATGTAATTTACAAACTTTAATGCAAATTAAAATTTTTGTGGATATAAATAAGATTTATTTTACTTACTAAAGATTATAACCAATACTCTATTGTGGTTACTTTATACACACATTTTGGTATATTATAAACTAACTAATCTAATTATAAGACATTCTCCTGTGATCCTATAAGATGTTTTAGGAAAATATTAGCAATTGAAAGAAGCTTAATGCTATGATTACAATACAGTCGGATGTTTAAAAAATTCGCAGTACGATTCAAAGAAGATTTTAGAAGATACTACATTTCTATAGAGTTATTTAAAATTTGTGTTTTATTCGAAATACGCCAAGATCTATAAGATTGGGAAAAAATCAATAAATTGAGTCAATAAGAATAAAGTGTAATTTAATTTTTTTCTTAAAATTTTTACTATTTATTAGGCAACTTTCTAATTAATTTTCACAAACAGTTGTCTCTTTCAGTAAAGTATCTTTTAAAGTAATTTTTGCAGGCTTCTTGCAAATATAAAATTTGGGTATGGAACAAATATTTTATTAGGATCAAAATATGAATAATACAGTGTAAATCCTTGATCAATATTTTCATCGAAATAGATATATAATATAAATAAGATAAAAAAATATCAGTTCTTTTTGGCTTATTGGGAATTATTTCTTTTGATTAATGCCAGATTTCTTCTGTTAGTTGATACTTTTGATGTCCAATTGGAAGTAAAATTGTATCTGTCAAACAATATTTTGGAGAAATACATAAAAAATAATTCTTTGCAAATACCATAAGGTATATAAGAAAATACAATAGGATAAATCGATTGTTGAAATACACGGAAAACGAATATGTATGTCGGGTTCGCATTATGATTAGGGGCGGATAATGAATATTCACTCATTGTTGTGAAATATGAACGGTATTTAATAATGCAAGTCTAAATATTACAAAAGGTAACAAGTAATCGTGGCGATTAGATACTCGGGATATCGATGGTAACGGACTTAGGTTTCAATAACGCATCCACGGTCACGGGATGACGAATATGATTTCTTTCGCAGGTTAAGTAGTACTGAACTTTCTGATTCACGATGTTGGTGTTACTTGACATAAGGGTACGCAGTACGAGTAGAACGTATCTGACTGAATCTCAGTCCAAGTGGAACTGCCCTTATATACTCCTCTCTGTACCTCCCTGTACCCCTCGGGCCAATCTTTGTTTTGTTAACTACACGTTCCTCCCGTGACCTTGGCTACGTTCAGCGACCCGTTATGTCGCTTCGAGCCCGAGCTCATTATCATAATTCTCGGGCATCCATAACCATAAACGACTATTTTTGAGTTTTATACAGTAATCGTAAAAAGTTTAGGCTAAATTATTGGGGTCCTTCCCAAACATTCCAAAAGAAAGGCCCGATGTCCTTTCATCTCCAACATGTATATATGAGCCATTTCTGTTTGTTTTGTCCGATGGCCCTAATCACTTTTCCCACAAAATCGTATCCTCTTCTACAAAAAGAAATTTATATTTATCGCAAACAAATTCGCAACTTGAAATAATCAAGATCAAAAGTACTTTTGTGTGACTACAAAGATTCGTGAAATGTAGATAAATATGCACATACAGTTTAATGATCTTCTGTAAATTCGACTGAACAAATTCCAAAACATGATTTACATTCTCAACATTCCCATCTAAAATAGAATTCATTATCATCATTCTCTGTTGTTTACGGACATTTTGCACATTAGATATTGATAGCTCGAGATACCTGTGAAGAATATTTCAGATTAAAGACTGATTAAAAATAAGTTTGTTTATTCGAAATAAAATACGTCAACAGGCTGATTCTGATTAACTTAATTTCAAATTAAGTTTATAAGATAGTTGAAAATTACATGATATTGGCATTTTGAACTCCGTTGTTGACTTTACTTTTAAACAATTCTCTTTCTGAGAATAAGATGCTTTTTTATTCAGTACAAACTGGTATATTCTATTATACGGGGTATCCCACTCAATTGGCCCAAAATATATTTTATATGACTGGGTTATGAAATTATTTGTACATTTAGCATACAATTTTTTAGGGCAATATTGTATGTGTTATATAAAACATCTTGAAATTTCATTATCACTATATTGAGACACAGTTGCCATGATTATGTTGGTAAAATCTGAAATCCGTCTCAAAATGTATATAGACAAGATATTTATTGTAAACATATATACATATTTAGGAAAAAAATTCATATACCACATAAATAGTTTAATTAATATAATAGTTATTATATTGTATGTTTAAAATGGTTCCACTGAATATTGAGGTTTATTATAATCGATAATTTACTTTCGTCTATTCTTTGCAAAATATGTACCTACCTTCACTTAATCTTTTGCAATTTCTATATACATTATACTTTTAAATTGTATTATATACTACTCCTATATGCACTATGCTACTAAGTTTGTTTTAAACTTTATGCAATATAACCATGACAATCGAATTTCATAACAACACTAGTGAAATTTCAAAATGTATCGTATAACAGGCACAACATATCCATAAAGCATATCTAAAAGTGTTTGAATACTTTCGTAAGCTTGTGTAGCTTTAAAATGGTTGAGGATAAAGCGAATTTTGTTAGGCAAAGATAAATTGTTTGGAATAGTAAATAACCTGGCGTATGCTTCGACACCGGAAGTGGTGATGCTTACAAGATTTTAAACTTCTATTTATTTTAAATATAACTATTAATTTTTTATATACCAATTAATGCATCGTTTCATTTTCTATAAAGAGTATTCAGACATTTAAATCGAAAAATAATTTGTTTAAACGATATTTTAATCTCAATTTCAATTTCAATTTCAACTTCAATTTACGTTAAAATTTTAACAATTTTCTAAAAATTGCAGCAATCTAAAAATTTCGAAACAAATAATACTTACATTATTCGTTCATAAATATAATAAATATCTTACAATTTTAAGTGTTCTAAAATTATAGGAATATAATTTCGATGTCATTTCTGACTCTGCAAAGTTTATTGTTAAAGTTATCTAAAGTATTATTTAAACACGATATTACTTACGGAATACCCTATTATTTTCTGTAGACTCTTCGTTTATTCAAATAATCTACTAGTGTGAAATTAGCGTATTTTAAAATATTAAAGAAAGCTTACGTTTTAATCAGATTAGCTTTTTGTGTGCACCCAAGACCTTGCAATAACAGATCTTGTTCAGTCTGTAGATTAGTGTTTAGCCATCTATCTATCACTAAGTACCAATCTTCTTCGCTCCCGTTACGTATTCGATCGCAATAAACAAAGCTCTTAACATCTCGTGGTATGCTATCAATTCATAGAATAAATAAAATTTATCATTAAACGATATTATGTAAATAACAGTAATAGAGAGTTATATTAAAATGGTTAGAACATTTTTTGTTGTTTAATATATCATAAAAATAGGTACTAAGTGTGTTTAATATTTGCATGATATCAGGCGCATAAATAATTCTTTTTTTAATGCAAATACTTTTTCTGCTAATTGAAGTGCGTATTTATTTCTTGTTTCTATGAAATAAATATCTTCCTACTATAATATTTTAATATATATTTTTACGTTGGCTGACTCTCTACCTAGATCAGGCCACTCACCGCGTGAGAGGCAGCAACCAGATGTTTAGGGTCCCTCATTGCGTACCCTCAATAGCTTCAAGGACCTATCATAAATCTTGGCTTATTCATACCTAAGGTCCTTCAGACCAAAAACAATTATCTTCGATTTCGAAGATAATCTGTCTAATATGTGTTGACACCGGAAAGTTTGTTTTATTTCAGGAACGATGCTTCCCACTAGCAACTTTCCTTCGAGAGCATTTAGCACCCTTCCTCACCCACCAACCTGGCAATAACCAATTAACAACGAAATCTATTCCCTCACTCTACCAACGAAAACTTGCCCTTAACAAATCAGCTCTTTTCGTTTCCTTAGACCCACCCATCACTGAACGTCACTTATTCTACGTCTTTAGAATAGTCAACATGTCGCGATACTTACTCTACAATATATCGAAGTCAAAAAACATTCTTCGAACAGTCGTCATCCACGCTTACGTCGCATTCTCGACCTTGTAATTTTGTCGATCAATCGATACTTATACTTTCTCAGATTATATCTCTCTAGTAAATAAGTTGTTGAATAAACTATAATTTATACGTGTTAATCCAGCGTACTATCATTTCAACCACCTCTATTATCGTAAAAGAAATAGGGGATCGATCAGTTCGTGGCGTCGATTATATAATAGTAACGAGAATTTACGACTCTCGTTGACGTGATATCTCTTGAACGTGTCTCTCCGCGAACTGTCGAAACATTTTGGTCCTTCGAGCCGGATCACGTGTCAGTGAAAAAGTGCACTTACCAGTGACCACACAGTGCCACGTGGGTCCAACGCAATCAACAGCGAAAGCATTATCAATCCAGCGAAGCCAGTGACGTCAGGAGCGTCACCTTCGTAGAAACACGACCCATTGGTCGAGGAACGCAACCACGCAGCTTTCCGCCGCAGCTGGACAATCATCAGCAACGAATTCAAACAACTTCAGTTCACAACCAAACGAGTGTCCGTCGGGAAGGAACGCCTTCCTCACTAAGCATACACGCGACCTCACGCCGCACAGTAACGAGCAGCAACCGATATCTGGACCAACGTCCATTTCACAAAACAAGGTAAGCTCGTTCCTTATATTAACAATATTCCGCTGCCCAGTGACGAGCGACAACGTCAGCCGGAATAACTCCGCATCAAAACTCATCTATTGCACGACAACTCAAGTGGAGCCTTCGGAAGGGAACACCTTTCTCGCGAAGCACACGCACACAATATTCCGCCGTATAGTGACGAGCGACAACTTGTAGCTGGAACACCTTCAGTTTCACGACAACACGAGTGATCTTCGGGAATAACATCTTGCTCGCGAAGTTCACAATAATTCGCTGCCCAGTAACGAGCGACAACTGCAGCCGGAATAACTCCGCATCGGGAATCACTGATCGCACATCATAAGTATTATCTTCGTTAACGAAATATCCTCATCACGAAGCATGCTCACACTACGTGCCAATGTAACAATGGCTACCACAGACAAAATCAACATTAAGCGACAAAAACGCGATACATATATCATCACCATCCAAGTCATACAGAAATGTGTCCATCAGTATCAAGAAGCCAACAAGAATGACTATTGGCTTTTGAAAACATATGAAGCCCAACTTGAGGAAGAATGGAGACGGTTCCGACTCGCCCAAGAGGATTTAGAGGACCTCGGCGAAGCGGACCCCATGTTGGCAAAAAACACGCTAGACACTTACATGTCCCTGGGAGCTCGTTTACAGGATCTGATACAGGGCAAGCGACCAGCATTCCCGTCGATACCCAAGGGCAGTAGCACGTCTAACCAGCTCCAGGAAAGTAAGAATAACTTCAATAATAACAACAGTACCAATGATCATACCGCGCCGACGGAGAATATCATAACGAATCAAACGCCGATCTCGTCGCATGAAACGCGCGGCTCATTGCATGATACCCGCAAATCATCATTTGACACTCGTAACTTATCATCCAAACGCGACCTGACGACAACCACGTTCGCATCGTCAGCATCTCAACAATCGGATTCATCGCCACCAGACGCCTTGAATCAAACAACTTTTCACACTCGCAACTCATCGCCTACACGCGACTTGCCAACAACCAAATTCGCGTTTTCATTATCTCGACAATCTAATTCAACGCCATCAAACGCCTTGAATCAGACAACCTCTCATATCCGCAGCTTATCACCTACACGCGACTTGAAGACAACTCACGATCCTCTGGACCGGAAGGAACTGAATCCCATCCAGGACAAGAAGGTCAATTTCGAGTCGAAACCTACAGCAGAGGTTTCAGAATTCACAATATTCGAGCGATCTAGGAGCAGGCTTTCCACGATCAACACTTCGATGGTTAACAACTTGTCCTGCACCACGTCACCTGTAACACCTGGCATGAATGTCGTATCGGAAAGTTACTCTCCGGGACACAACGTGAAAGCTTCTCCTTCGCCACGGCCGAGAGGGGCCAGTCTTGCGAGTGACTCGAATCGGAATAATCTCCACGTTATTGCCATCGTGACTAATCACTCAATTGATGCCAATGGTTTTCAGAACACCCCATCGGATCTCAACACTTGTCCACTGAGCCCACAGATCGCTACATCGGACAAGTCTCTGACCACCACTTTCACCCTAGAGCCATCCTTGGCTCCAACAACGCCGGGACATTCTCCAATGTCCAAACTATCACACGACGAAGAAATTCAGAACCTTCCAGAGCAACCAACCGATCCTCTTGGCCTCATACCGATGAACTCATCAGGAAGGACGAACCAGTGCATTTCTTACACAATCTCAGCATGGGGACACATTTCGGAAGGAAACCAAAATCTAATAATAGTCCGGGTTATGCGGAACTTGCGAACGCTATTACACATAAATCGGGGATAATATCGATCAAACAATCACAGAAGAAATTCAATCAAACGGAAGGTAAGACGTCTCTGATTCTGTCTTTTGCGAATAGTTGGGCCAAACCGGTACAACCACCAAGGATCATCAAGAAGGCGCGATACGGATGAGTCAGCAGGGGGAGCCCTGTCTCCCAATCGACCACAGACCTCTTTCATGCCTCCACGACGCATCTACATACGGATTTCACTTGCCTTTGTGAAATCGGCGAGACGTATAACAACACCTCCTGGGCCGAGCTGTTCCACGATACTTCATGGGCCAAGCTGTTCCACGATACTTCATGGACAGAGCTGTTCCACGATACGTCATCGGCCGAGGTGTTTAACGACAGAAACGAGGTAGTCCACGACCCTTTCTGGGTCGTGAGCTTCAACTGGATCATCTGGAAATCTCTCGGCAACGACGAAGATGACGGCGATCCATAATACGAGGCAGACAACTCACTCTCAACGCAATGGCTTTTCGGCCGTATCATCGAATTTGCCCTAGCGACGAAGGCATCATCCAGACAACCACAGTTTCACGGCAACGAACATCTGGGATCGATGTGCCACGCGGCTCGTCCCAATATCGAGCCAACCCGATCCAGCAGAATACGGACAACCAGCAATTGACAAGGAGTTGGATGGCAGCTCCAATTACTCTTACTTTTACAGAACTGGATATATGCGATAAAAGAATACATCACTGACGCATTGATTAGCGTTAGATAGATAGGAAACATCGTTTTTGTCACACACCAATTAACCGCGTACAAAAGCTTTAAATACGAATCAAATATCGAGCAACTAAAAACTACATTAAGCTAAATTCAGATCAATAGATAGAGATTTAAATAAATACAAGTAGTTTCTTCTGTAGAGCATGCTTTTGTACTTAATAAGAACTTTTAATTCGATGAATTTCATTCCATTGCTAACTAATCAAATACCAATCAAATTTAAAAGATTTAAGGTTCATATTAATGTTCAAACGTTGTAGTGTCGTAAACGTATGGGCTGTAAACACTCATACTAACTCGTGTTTTTCGAATATAGTGAGCAATAGAATCTAAGCAGATATACGTTTCATATATGAATACTGTAACGAATGCGTATATTTCATATATTTTGCGTATTACGTGATAATAATTATATAAATTCTACCTATTACCTAGATTTAAAAATAAGAAATGATCATCTACGATTTACATTACAGATTTAAACGATTTCAAAAGGCACATCCGACGACGATATCCGAGGTCGTCTTAAAAGTGAATCTCAACATCACTGATTTTATCCATATTAACGTCTGTCTTCTACACTGCAATGATGTAGTTGACATAGTGATCATTTCAATGTGACTTCTGACATCATGACTTTAAAGTGACATTAGAAAAGACAGAACTTTTGATCGGTACCCTATCAACTGGGGGAGGATGTTGGGTGTATTTTAGTGTTGATAACAGACTATTTGACTTGTTGTTGGTGGCGTAGTATATAAATACAGAGTGTCAAAAAATTATATGTCATGGCTTTAGGAAGTGATTCTACACCTGCAGTTCGGTGAAAATCTGTTTAAAAAGTGGACCGCAAAATTGACCTTGAGCATGATTTCAAGATCGATTTTTTTCTGTTATTATCGTACAGTACTCATCACGTGGAGCAAAAGTCTCAAAAAAACCATTGGTTGCAAATGATCCGTTTTCTCAGGAAAAAATGTTTAAAGTTTCCTTAAAAACTATTTTATTTATATTTTTAAATCAGAAATGACATAAAATAACGTCGGTGCTAATACTTACTTACTTGTATAATATCCATCACTTTTGTTTTCAAACTATCTTTATTTACCGGCTTTATACCTCATTATTTACCTTTTGTTTACGTTTCTATTTACGACAAGTTTGATTATTTTGGGCAAAGTCCAATGTTGAATTTTAAGATGTTGAAACTTGGTAGTTAATTCAAATAAGCATATTTTAGGCTACATGATCTAGTGTAGGAATCAAACTTGTACGAATTATTTTTCTTTGTTTCCGTCCTTCTACTTCTTTATTATTAAATACTTTAAAATGTTATTTCATTAGATTATTCTTACCGAAGCAATGTACGATAACTTCTGCCTTGATAGTGAAATATTTAATACATTTTAATTTAAATGATTTGACGATAATTATTATAATGTTCTCAATTATAGTATGATATAAAAATATGTTATCTTTGTCATCGCATTTTTATTTGTAGACTGTCTTCCTATTTTAAAAAGACTGCATTTACTTTTTGAAACTTTAAGAAATCTAGAAAATTACAAATATCTATGCAACATAAATTTTTAAGCGTACTTTTCAAACATAAAATCTAAGAAATTGTTCGTGAAATGAAACGTGTAAAATTTAGACTAATATGTCTATAAAAATTGTAGAGTTATCAGGAATGAATAAAAGATGATGAATGTTATTTAGATAAGATTCCGTTTTGTAGATAAGTCGATTTTGATGTGTAAACGTTGATTTCCAATTCGGTCACTAACACACACATTGATAGATTACTTTTGTTGTAAATGTTCTCCTTAAAATAAAAAGAAATGTATTTTTCTTAATATGATTAATTCCGATTTAGAACTGAATACTCCATGAATGTGTAATGTCAATATTGGTTACTTTGTCATGAACCAATAATATTCTACAATAATAAAATAAAAGATTTAGAAAATAAAATGTCGGTTTGGCATATTAAATATTTTTTGTAGCCTTCATTGTTAAAGTAATTAACGAAAAGTAACAAGAAACAAAGCGATTTTACGAGATCAGTGATTGCGAGCTAAGTGTATGTATATGTATTATACATACGTATGTACTTAACAGATTACCAGTGCGTCCTGGTCGTACACATCAGAGATAATATTCGAAACAGATGACTTCGCTAATTTCAATGATCTCGAAATATCAAGATGTCATCAAGATCATCATTCTAAATAATATTTTCATATAGATGTTACCGCCGCTAAGTTATCGAGATATATGCAAAAAATACTTTTAACATTATACGTATGTATCTAATGATATGTAGCTTTTTGTTAGGTTTGGGTTAGACTTCAATTAAATTCGAATTAATTGTAAGCTATATTTTCTTAAAGTACTAGTACATTTTGTTATTAATGCTATATAACTGGAAATATTTTTGCATTATGTTGAAAGATATAGTTATTCGGTTGTCGAAATTATGTCATCAGTGAATATAAATAAACGGATTCAAATAAAGAGACTCGTTCACAACGGCATATGGAAGGCTGTACGATATGTCTTCGAAAATTTCACAACACCGCAGGCGTTGCTCTCTCGTAAAAGTCTAGGTAACCCAATACCAATCGTACATATGAGCGAAGCGAGTGATTGAGGAATTTTTAAGAAAAAAGTTTTTTAGCGAGATGTTAAACATTGTGAAAGTCCTTCTGAACCCAAAAGCACAATTACCTATACAACTACTTATACAACTACCTATTATACATCGACGTTCATAAATATCCTTTGCACATCCATATTGGGCTGACGTTTTGTAGACATTGCAGTCTAGTTCTTCAGGATAGATTTGAAATTAAGTGTTTTAGGCCCCATCAGCTCCTTTACATTGAACTATGTTTCAGTTGGCTGATCCAACTGATGATTCAACCCGAAAGATTCTTACAGAAAGACGTTTAATTTGATTGAGCAATTAAGTTGAAAAAGATCTTATCGAGAGTCCCTTAACGTCCGTGTTCAAAAACATTTGCATATTTTCCCAAGAAACATCGCAAAGCAATCGAAATAATGAAACATTCGAACAATTTGGACAGGGACACAGGGTATAATATCAATCCGATTTGGCAACCTATTCTTTTTTTTATACGTGGAGAAATCCTCATAGATCCCCCTCCCCCAGCTCTTGAAAGCAGCGGGGTAGTGTCGGACTATACCGACTAAAATCCCACGGTGGACCGCCCGACGCTCAACTGGGATGCCCCAGGACCTACTTTTCGAATTACTGCCGAAGCACCCCTGCGTCTTCTCCTGTCTGAGGGAGTCGTTCCTTAGTTAGTTGGGGTATTGGGAGGGACCATCCCTCTCGACGCTATCCCCTGGGCCATCGTGCAGGTCTGAGGAGGTCCAGATCTTGCTCAGCGTGTCGGCCTCTATGATCGCATAGGACGGCGTAGAGTCGCCCTTCGGCGCGGAACCCTGCAGGGGTGAGATGTTCTCACCCTCTCCCGCTCTGTTCGTTCCTCCACAAGCATTACGTCTTCGCAGTATTGCTGGACTGCGAGGAACTCTTGTCACTTTCTCAGCATGGGGCCTCCCACGCCGGACAAAATTCCAACGTGTGCTGGGCCGTGTCCTCATTCTCACCGCAGTGGTGACAGGTGTTCGTCGCCTCTCTCCCAATTTTCTGCAGGAAATATTCCAATGCAGCAAATACTCCGTATCCTGTGAGCACCTGCGTCATCCGGAAGGACAGTGGGAGCCCTCCGCGGTCTCTCCAAGCTTTCCAGTTTGGTAGGACCGATCTAACACTTCTCAGCTCCCACGCTTCTCGTGTAGCTTCTCCTCAAACGTCTCGGGCCGCCTTCTTGGCGGGGGGGGGGGAAGAGCCCCGCCTGAGCTTAGGCTCCTCTGTTCTTCGCACACTCGTCGGAGCACCAAGGCCTGGAGCTCGAACGGAGGGGAGACGCCGCCAAGTCCGTCACTGACGCATATGATATCGTCCGGTATCCCCTTACGATCTTGATGGCGGTCTTCCTATCGCGCCTCCTCAGCAAGAGTAGGCTGCGTCGACTTTTCATCAGGTCCTCTGCCCACATCGGAGCCCCGCACAGGACTCGCGAACGGACGACTCCCTCATACAGTCGGCGCACTCCGACTTCTGCCCCGCCGATATTCCGCAGTCGGCCACATAAAGCTTTGGCTGCCGTCGTCACTTTGGGAAACAGGATCTTGAAGTGCGGCCCGAATGTCCGTTGACTGTCGATGGTGAAGCCCAAGTATTTGATCTTAAGCCCTGCCTCAACCTGCTCCCCGCTTATGTCCAAACACAGGTCGGACGGAGGAGTCCCCTACGTCGGCAGTCATAAAACCATATGGCTTCCGACTTCGCTGGGGACATCCTCAGGCCCAGTATCACGCAAGCGGCGGCAAGTTCTCTGTGGCGCAGCATCTCGTGCCACCAGCATCCTCCGGCCAACGTGTTGTCCGCGTAGCACACCATGCCTGAGCCTGGGGGCATGGGACAGCGAGGCACCGCGTTGTATCCGATGGTTCACAGAATCGGACCCAGAGACGAACCCTGTGGGGCCCCGTGCTCAACGGGACGCCGCTCTTCTCCATCCTTGCCGGTGTAGTCGATTCATCTGTCACTCAGGTAGGCCCGTATGACACGAATAATCTAGGGAGGCACCTCGAAGAATTCAAGGGCTTTCAATATCCCGTCCCAGGGTATGGTGTTGAATGCATTGACTATGTCTAAAGAGACTGCCAGGGCTACCCCACCCCGGGAAATCATGGCCCGTGATATCTCGCGTACCCGGTTGACCGCATCTACAGTCGAGCGATCCCACCGGAAGCCGTACTGGCTTTCGTGCCAACCGGGCACTGCCCTTGCCATGTGGACCTCCAGGTGAGTGGCAATGACTCTTTCGAATATCTTGCCCACTTCATCCAGTACGCGGACGGCGAGTCCGTCGGTCGTCCATTTTTCCGAAGCAGGACCAGCCTCGCCATGTGTCATATCCGAGGGTAGACTCCCTCCCTCAAACACCGTGTAAATGGGTGACGTAGTCTGGGGGCCATGACCGTCATCGTCTCCGCCCATATCCGTCCCGGGACTCCGTCCGGCCCCGGCACCATGTCGCGGGAGGCCATCCTCCTCGTCACATCCAGCATCTCCTTCTCCGCAACCCCTAGTTCCTCTCTCCACTCCACTGTCCAAGTCGACGAAGAGTACGGCTGCCCCGGGTTGTCCTCCTGTGGCGGGAACAGTGAACACAGCAATGCTGAATCCATATCTGCTGTCAGCGATGGGCTCCTTGGGCGTAGTATCTTCATCACTGTCCTGTACGGCCGCCTCCACGGGTCGGATTCGACTGACGAAGAGGCGAGGTCCGTTCAGGATCGGGCTTTAGCGCTCTCGATATGCCTCGTAGTAAAAGGAGATCTCTTCCCCATTATGAGGCCGCCGACGGCGGGCTCTTTGGAACCGTCTGCGGGCCCGAACGTACCTCGCCCGTAGCTCTGTGATCTCCGGGGTCCACCAGTACACATTCCCGTTCTGTCTAGCACCAGACGTTGAGCGTGGCATTGACACATCGAATGCCGCGTTCATGTCTCAGCGAAGGTTCTCCGCCTCCTCGTCCACGCTTGTCTCCTCTGTACGGGTGTCCCAGTTACAGGCCGCGATGGTGGCTGCTGCCTGGAGCATCTCTCTGTCTCTATCCTTGAGGCGCCATCTTGGTGGCGGTCTTCTCCCGTGGGCATTCTCTCCGGCCCGACCTCCATAAATATATAGAGGTAGTCTGGGAGAGTCTCAACCTCCTCAGCTATTCTCCAGTCTGAGACCTGACGGAACGCATTGGGGGTGCCCCATATAATATCGACGACGGAACACCCTCTCCACGCCACGCATGTGCTGGTCGAGCCTCTGTTAAGTAAGAGGAGCCCGAGGCCCGCGGCCCAGTCTGACAGCACCCGGCCACGAGCACCCGTCCTTGTGTTCCCCCATTGCGAGGAGTGAGCATTAAAGTCTCCCAGTACGAAGACCTGACGTGAAAGGTATCGTCTCACGCATTCGCCGACCCCGTCCATGGGCTCCTCAAACGCTACCGGGCCACTGTTCGGGGAGACATATACGCCCACCACCATCATCCCAGCCCACTCGGTCGCAACATACCCCTTGCTCTGCTCGAGCAGGATCCCTGCAGCGTGCGTGATCGGTGTTGATGTCCACGTCATAGCGACCAAGCCATCCAGGTCTCCGACCCAGTTGGGGGTATCTAGTATAGTATAGGGGTCGGCTACCATTGCCAGAGCAACCTTGCTCTCCCTTATCGTCTGGAAGAGCAGATCTAGTGCCCGTTTCGATCGCCCTAACTAGGTCTGGAGGAGCTGCATGGATCTACTTACGATACTGCACTATACTACATTCCTACATACATAGCTACATATAGTATTATATTTTCTTTCTTTTAATGATTTTATCAAAGATTGGATTTTGATGGAATACTAAACTGTAATAAATAAGAAAAAGAGAGAAGAGAAAGTCAGAAGTAATAATTCATTCACTGTATATTATAATATTATTTGTGAAAAAGGAAGGAGTGGAGGAAGTCAGAAAAAATAATATTAATTATAGAAAAAAGAGGTTTTCGATGAAAAAAAATTGTTTACGACACATTTCAATAAAGGATGTTTCTGTTTTTTATTCTGAGCAAAGTACAAAAGTTCAGCTTAAAATCTAACGTCATTGTTCATTTCATGAATGCTCGACGGAGCATCTTGACATAGCTCACAATAATTTAATTAAGGCAACTCTGTCGTAAATCTATGCGTTAGTCCTCTTTAAATATATTACTATTCACTATTCGATAAATCATAAAACTTAATTCCTGTTATATGCCGACTGGCTATAATACGTTTTCTATATGCCCGTTTTTTCCACGATTACGTATAATAAGAAAAAATGCGAAGAACATTCGAAATTTTGAATGACAAACTACTCCGACTAGATAAGCAAGCAGAATGCGTTTATTTGAATTACAAATATTATGTGCTATTTACAGACTCCTTCTACATACATCTAGGGTCTTGCTATAGGGTCTTTTCTATAAAGAATAAATTAATATATTAGGAATAAATCGTATTAAATGACCAAATAGTGATTATGAATTTCCTGTAATATGTTTGTTCCTAGAAAAAGAACAGAAAAGGAAACAAAAATCTTGCGCTACATGGTTTTTCATGTAAGAGAAAACAGGAAAGTGATAAATGCGCGATGATAATTAGACTGTATATACATATAGAAAATAAAACATGCTTTTATTCAAATTGGGATATTTTATCTGTATTTGAAAAAATATGAATCTGCATAAATATATACAGTCTATTTCTAAATGGCGAATAGTTGTAAATATAAAAATATTGCGAATTAAAATTGATCCTCTTAAATATTTGTTCATGTACAAACGTTTATGATAGTCTTTATTTCATATATATTAGTTATAAGCTTCCCTTCAGCCAATGTTCTTCAATACAGTCAGCACAAAGCATAAGATGTATGTATGTGCTTATATTACACTTTAAATTATCGAAAAGATTATTTTCATTGCGATTTATTGCTCTCAGCGAATTAGCATTTTATATATTAATAGAATAATTTATAGGAATCCAAGTTTTATGAAAGTTTCCGATATCAATTACATGATATTAACAGTTTAAGTCAATATCAACGATACGAATCAATCGTATTTCTATTATCGATTCTTATGCGATTCTGTTCAACTTCCAATGTTTCGACGTGCTATTTTCGCATCAATGAAGCTATCCAATACTGTATACTACTAATTTAAATTTGACATCACACTAGTAGGTTTTAATAAATTATTGTCCTTTTCTAGTTTTTCTAACTTCTCTAACAAAGGAATTCTTAATCAAATGCAGTACGAACGATCACTTATTACATTAAGTCAACGCAAAAGTTCGTTTGCTCATTTATTCGGTCGCATGGAAAGTATTATTGTATATTTACACCAGGCGAACGAATGCTCGATCGTTCTCCACCCTAGAAAAATAAAAAAATAAAAGTGGAAATATATAATCTGTTCATGCTTTCATGATGTATGCGTGTAATCTCCACAAATGTTCGCACGCGTGCGTCAAGAAAGCATGAACAGATACACGCTTTCACTTTTATTTCTTAATTTTATTAGAGTGGGAGAAGGGCGGGCATCTGTTCGATCGATCTAGACTCTAGACGCACTATTAGGAGTATGTCTTTTTTAAATAACAAAAAATTAAGAATAACAATAATTATCAGTGCCATATGATCTATGTGACAAAGCTATAACAAAGTAAAGTACATTTCTTAAGACAAATTATAGCATGAGTACTTTCTTTCTTACTTGAAACTTCATTTACAGAAACAAATGAACTTTTGCATCAACCTATATTAATTGGTTTCTATGTTTTTAGTCATAGCTCTGAATCGTATCTGCAGGGAAGTTTTCATTTAATGTAAGTTATAATGAACCAGATATATATATGAAACATACCCTTGCAGAGGTATAAGAAACAAGTATAACGTTTCTATTAGCTGTAGAAAATAATTGTGCTTTTATTTCTGCAGTTTACAGAAGCACTTCGAATTAAGACTGTGTGTTCTTTTTATATATTTATATAAAATAGATAATTAATTATTAAATTACTACTCAATTTAGTTTTGTATGATTCAAATTTCTATATGAATACAATGACAGCGAAGAGCTCTACTCAAAATTGCGTATTCTTCATGTTTCACTTTAAAAAAAATTACACAAAAATTACTGAAATCATTCTTCTACTCTTACAAAATTTATAAAAACCATTATCATCATTAGAGATATTTTAAACAATACTTTGACTTCAAAAACCAGTCGTTATTAATTGTAGAAAAAATTAATTGTAGAAAATAATCATTATCGAAAATGATCACTAGATCATTAAAATCATCAAGAATAATCATTATATCAATATGATCAAAATGGGAAAGAATTGGAACAAATGAAATAAATATTAATCGACACATTACGATTATAAAAGCACAGAATTTTTTTCTACAGCTAATTTCAATTTCAATCCTACTTTCGTTTCAATAATATAATATATAACAATGTTTTAAGAATTGCTTTAGCATAAAATTGACAGAAGAAATCATAATGTTAACAATATTGACAATGATACCTGGAACAACCACACTTGTATATTGATAAAATATTCATTAAAATACGTAATAGAAAAACGTGATTAAGTCGACAATAACTTCAAAAATTTAATGAAGTTTCGCATCTAGCAACAGAAGTACAATCGACGAACAATACGATATCACTCAATTATTGATTGTAGATACATTCCAAAGATGCTATTAACACTTTGCACTTACAACTGTTCTAATATCATGAGTTGAAATGTATTCAGTTCACAAAATTATTAATCACGAATTTAAATATTTAAAAATATTTTCTTCCTTCTGAAAAATATGTTCTTCCTTATGTAACTTTTACAAGCACTATATTTAACAAGAAATCAAGTCTCCAAATAACGATAAGAATCTAGACAATCAATAATTATTATCAAAAATTCAGGAGTGAATTTCATTCCGTAATTATTATTTCGCGTAATCATTTGGGCAATTTGAGATAATATTACTTTTAAGACACTATAAAATATAAATGTACACTTCCTTTCTGTGAGTCATAAGACACTTACAAACTTTTAACATAAGTTTTAATAAAATACGTATTTAATAAAATCTTCAGAAAAGAATATAATTTAGTTTTCATTATAGTACACGTGGTTAATAAATATCAAATTCGTTTCGTAATTACAACATTCATTTATGTCTATCCTAAGTATTGTATATTAATCTTCGTGAATTACGGGCAATAGTATACACACATTAATATATTGAAGAATAAATGATACTAATTAATATTTCTTAATTGATGCAAACGTAAATAAAGCAATCATATATTTTTTCTCATAAATTTTAAAATTTTTAATTATCGACTTGACAAAAAGAGATGTTAAAATACTTTCCAAGCGCAAAGGGTTAACAGAAAGGAACGGTTTATGTATATAGCTTAGTCCAAAATATTTCAAACTTCTGACACAAACACATAACACGCATGTTGCAATCACAGAGCAGTTTCCAGGGTCGGAACACTAGGACTACGAGCGACGTTTTGCATTGTAGGATTCTGAGGGGACTCTGATCTCGCGCGGAACATATTCTTCGCATAAGCATGATGTTCCTGATTGGTCGATGTACCAGATAAGAACTGGGCCCTAGCTAGTTGATTGCTGATTCTTCTCGACTCAAAAGCGCTTATCGCTTGCTGACACGAAGGGGTAAGTTGCGAACAATTTACAGGATACGAGATCGTCGTGAAATTGGTATTCTTGCTTTGCGAATGCGTGTCTGAAGTAATAGAAACGGACGGTAGAGTACTCGGAAATGAAGGAACTAAAGCACTGATCTCATGATTATTATTGTTATTCACAGTGGAATTCTTTGTGAATGCTTGTTGCGCGTTTGTTGTTTGTACATTTTTACTGGAAGATTCTGTTTCTATTATATCAGGAGCTTTCGTATCTGAAGATTCTATATTAGAGAATTTTAATCTGTTGTTACACGCGATGGAATCTTTATTGCTTTCATCGCTGCAGAGGTCCAATTGTCGCCTAACGTTCAATCTTAACACGGGAGAAGTATTCTCTGGAGATGGTTTCATAGCCTTTTCCTCAGCAGCTGTGTCTTCGATTATCGTAGACGACAGTACGTCCGTTCGTGGCGTTTGAAACCTCCAGACTGAGCGGGGACTAAGGACTTTGGCCAACGAAGTCGTTTGTTGGACGTTTGATGATTGCTGCTGTTGGTTCTGCTGTCGTGATAGTTTCAGCTGCTCTGCCGCCGAAACCCTTACAGGCCCGGTCTTCACGCTTTGCTGAAGGAGCAGCCTTTTGAAGTCCAATCGCGATGTGGCGGGCGAGGATGCTTGAACGTTTTGTGTTGACTGAAATGGAATGAATAAGATGAACTGATCTTTATTGATATCACTGGATTCCTTAGTTAAAACGTTCTATCTACTATTTCGTAACATTTGAGAAAACTTTTATTGTTATTTATGCCTTCTTTGTTTCGCATCATTTCATTATAAATATTTAATTAATAGTTCATAACAACCTATACGATTTCTACGAATTTCTACGAATTACAATTCGACTTCACTTAAAAGGTAAAACACGGAGAGAATTCCAAATATTTCAACATATCTTGGAAAAAATACTAGATAGGCCATTTTAACTAAAGCTACAAATTAATTGTATAATAAAAAAGCTGAGAATAACAATACAGATATTGGAACACGTACAGCGAATTAACAAATTTCTACTATTCGAACTTTGGTGAAAATCATACAAAGTATGAACATATAGTAATTAAATAGATACAGTCAGTCAAAAAGTTTTCATACATTCTATAACACGCTTGTTGTTGTTACAATAAAATTCTACTGAATTTTACCGCCAACGTAATGTATTTTACGTCAAAAAGACTATGATCAGGAGCGATTTTAAAAGTAAAACAATCTTGTGACAGAATTATTTGGAGTAATGAAACTATTTAAACAATTTTCTCCTTCGTAGTTGTTTTGATATTTTACCAGGACAACATATTTTGTTACAAGTTATTCATATGTTAATAAATGAATATATTGCACACAAAGATACGATGTGGTGATGTAATAATTGTTAGGAATAAGAACGATCTCACTGATTTCAATGAAATATGTTGTCAAGGTCAACATTCTGAACAGCTTTTTCTGATGCATAGAACCGCCGCTCCACTTTGGTCTCCGAGAAAACTTCAATTAAGTTTAGATTACGATTACACTTAATTCTCGTAATAGACGGCCGCGTTTTTATGTAACCCGACCTAAACTAAATAAAAAGAAAAATAAATGGATTATAGGTTGAACCAGAGTAGTATATATCTAAAAGCTACAGCCGAGCTATGCGGAGGTTATATGTATAATCACAAATATAAACGTAAATGTAATAAAAGTTGTTTAAAATGTTGACCGTGACCACATATTTAGAAGTCAATGAAACCAACGAGGTTGCTTCTATTCTCAATAATACCGTAACTTTTTTATAGGGTGTATTACTGATTTAATAAAAGTGATACGTAACTTTCTAATATGTAGTTTAATTATATTGACTTAGCTCTTTGAGTACTTAAATCGTGCGTTGTGCGAGTAGCTTTATGTTTAGAATAAACAATTTATCTTATAAAAAGTTGGGCTAAAACAGTACTATTGTAACATAATGAAAAAACATCAAATATGAGGAAATAACTGGAAATTTGATAATGATACTTTTCACGTATTGTCTATATTATACTTCCTTGTTATGTCGCACAGATATTTTGGATTCAAAAGTGAGATTATTGTATTTCTAAGAAATTATTTTATAACTTGTAACAGCAATTTCAATGATCCTCAAATTACACCAGACTAGTTTAATATTTTAAAAAATGACTAGCAAAACTTTTTCCCATCTATGTCTGAGAAAAAATGTCGCAATATGACTCAATAAATGAGTCAATTTTAGTAAACATGCCTTATTAACAACGAGCAACAAGATCATAGTCATCACTAAAAATTCCAAAATATATATATATATATATATATATATATATCAATTCAATACAAAGAATTTAGTTTTCATCATCTTGGAATACATGAACTTCTGAAAGTAAGTAATTTGTTTCCTGAGAATTGAATATTAATTGTGTACTTATATAATGAAATTATAATAATAGAAAATGGAGTTGATCGATTTAATTTCCAGGTAACTTAGTTTATATATATTGCACATCAACCATATCAAGCAATTTTACATATTTCTACATACCGACGTTTTTTGTGATTCGGAACTCCAGCTATTACTATTTCCAGGTATCATCTTTACCAACGAATTGGTCGATCCATAGGGAGAGGAATTTTCGTTATCTTCCTTAATATTCAGCCTTTTTTTCGATTTATGTATTGCAGCAAACAATTCCTCGTTAGACATGGTGCTCTTCGTTGGCGAAAGGATCAAGTTCGTCGGTGTACTTCGACCAGACGAACTTTGAACAGGAGTGCTTCTTTCGGAGTTGGACATCGACAACGAGTTATTGGCGGTTTGAGCCAAACGTTCGGCAACAGTTGGCATACTACGTCCAGTCGGCGTGGACGACTTGAAACTATTACCGTAGCCGTGCCCGATCGGAGAAATTGGATTGTACTTTAACGCATCAGCACTAGGAGACTTCGTAACGGGATCACGAACAGGCGAGGACGCAAAGAATCGATATCCAAGCGCTGTTAGCCCTAATGGTGTTGCGAATCTGGGTGAAGAAAAAGAAGATTCGAGTTTAGAATGAATTCCTTTTAGTGTTTTCTTTTGATATCTTTAAATTATATTATTATTAACATAGATAAGTTACACTTACTACGAACTTATTTACACTTACTACATACGTTTGGGAATTTAAGGAAATATTACTGCATTGTTTTAATCCTTTGGTGGATGCGAAAGACCCGGAAACTTTGTATATACATATATATTACTACATATATGTACATACGTATAGTTTGTATATATATAATATGTAAAACGCATATAAAATAAAATATGCATACACATACATATAAAATATACGTATAAAATACATGTATAATTAATTAAAAAAGTGTTTAAAAGACATCAATAAAAAGCGATTCATGAATTTAACATGTCATGAAAGTAAAATTTACTTCTGTTTCTTACAATATTACTATATCTGACATTGTTTATATCATATTATATATTTCTATTAAAATTTAGAACAAATTTTATACAATACTTTTCTCATTCTTATTTACTTTCACGATATAAGTTAAAAATTATCTGTTAATTTGTAACTTCTTTTTTAGAAAATAATACATTAAAATATTATATTGTTATTGGTCATTTCATTCAGATAGTTCATATCCTTTTTACTTCTTTATAAATTACTTCTTTTATAATATGTCAAAAAGATCCTATAAAAATATAGAAACTTAAAAATATTATGAAATATAAAAAATATATTTTATTCTTAGATTACAACAAAATAAACATAAAAGTTTGTACATAAAATATAGAAAATAAAGATATTCGTGAAAATTCTATATTGTTTGTTGACCGTGTTTCCTGTACTGATCATGACATTCACTTTGAAATCTATTTATGCAGTAGATTTATTGTTTATGTATTGTACTTTCCGTACTAGTTGTCACATTTATAGTAGAATCTCGAAATTATTCAAAGTAAGAATGACACACACCATTTGAATAATCGACCGTTTCCGATAATTATAATCGAGTAATTTTGTTTTCGTATGAGAGAAAATTGTTTATTCTGAACTATTTGGTAAGTATTGGTATTCGGCAAAAGTAAAAACTTGTGAATAAAGATGTGAGAATTCGTTTCAATTCTTATTCTTGTTCAATTGTTGAATGTCAAATATCACGTGTCAAACTGATCCAATCTCCAGTTGATTATTCATTCCGATAATTAAGACTCTGCTGTATTGTCACATCTATTCTCCCAATTAACCGTTACCCACCTATTTCTGAAATCCACAATCGGTTGTTGCTCCTGACTTTGCATTAATCTGTTCTCCATTTCGATGATCTCTGGTGTTCTTTTACTCAATTCCATCTGAGAGCCATGGCGACTAGGATCTTGTTCTATCATTACCTTCTGGCCATGCTTGGCAATCGCATGCATCGTACTCAACGAACTCCGTCCAAGACCCCTCGTGATATCCGGCGTGACGCTTCGAGGTGGTTCGACGTCCCTCTGTAATCTTCTCGATGGTAGTGTGTAAAATTGTCGATTAACGTCTTTTTCAGACGCATAGTATTGTTGGTTTCTGGCATTTCGCATATACACGATCTGACGTTGGTCACAGTCGTGTTGCAAGTCGTTGTAATGTGATGTTTTACTCTGTTCGAAAAATGTATCGTTACTGTCGCACAGATTTCGTCGAAGGTCATGAGCGTAAATATTCGAAGGATGAGCTGACTGTTGGCCATAGCTGACTGTCGTCTGTTGCTTTTCACACGTTTGTATCTTCTGGCATGTGGGAGGGGCCTTCAAGATCTCTTGGATTTTCTGATTCTGAGGTTGATCGAGTTTAGGAGGTGAAATATAAGGTGGAGGTTGGACTATCCCATGAGAGGGCACCGAGTCTATTGCCAATAGTGTATTGTCTGAAACAAAATAATTAATCATTTCCCTTATTCGTGCTCAATGCAATTTGAGATTTAGCTTAATTTTGTATCATCTAACGATTAATTATAAGAGTTTTGCAGATATTAACGCCTTGCTATAGTTAAGATTAATAATTATTCAAGATATTTGAATTCAGGTAATCTAATTTCAAGCTTGTATCTTTTTTTATCATTAAGCATTTGAAACTTCATGCGAAGTTTATTTTAGTTATACATGTAAGTATCTACAATAATTGTGTATAGACAAAGAGCATTGTGTATAGACATAAGCTTTTTCGATATTATTTTACATTTTTATGTCGCAGTTCTTCCAAAACTTCTCACATGATAAGTTACTTGACTTAAAGTCAAGTTAAAATGGAGGATATGGATGAAAAAAAAAAAAAAACACGAATTAGGAATAACATTACAGTAGAACTTCGTCTGTATAAATTTGTCGCCAAAGAAATAATCCATATAACATACACTGCGTCTTATAGCTATAAAATCGTCAAAAAATTTCTAACTCTTGCGTGTTGTGATTAATGTGATAAGGAACGAAGTTTGCAATGTTTGAAGTTTTATTGAGAAACAATTTTTTTTTCTTTTTTCTCCAAATTTTCTTTAAGGGATAAATTGTATCCACTGAGACGAACAAAAGCGATTGAAATCCAATTTATATTCGTTTCATAATAGAACAAGTATAACAGAATATTTTATTATCCTCTAATTTTCAATAATTTTAACTATTTAACTTTGTATATACATATAGTTTTAATTAAATTTTATTATGTTGTAGAGAATTGAAAATTATATTTATGAGATGCAATGTATATAAATCAAGTTTCTTCACTTAAGGGCATTTGAATATAAATATCCTTACTGTACGTGTACATCTAATTAAAAATGAATACCAAAAATTACGTTGAAGGATATGTAGGAAAACCATGAAATAGGAATAACATCATAGTAAAACTGCATTTACATGAATTTGTCGAAAGAAAAAGAGTTTATATGAATGAAATTACTATAATAGGTTACTGATTCTCCTAACTATCTATGATTTTTCGTATAGTAAAAATTCATATCCAGATATCAATCGGCAAAGGTATAATTAATAAAGCACTAATTAAAATTTCGTTTCATTCATATAGACGAAGTTCTGTATGTATAGAAGTATAAAAAATATAATTTATACGATAAACTGCACATTACCTAAGAATTGTTTCCTTCGAGACAAGGAATAGTTGTAAGAATTAAAATTTCATTGGAAACTCCAGAGAATGTTTAAATTCAAGTAAAATAACACGTTTTCATAATTTAAGTGACTTAGTGACTAAAATACAAATGACTTGAAGACAAAATTTTTTAATAGAGAGCAGCAAGGAAACTTGAAAGAGTAGATAATATCAACTAAATAGCAAATTTTATATTCAAGTTGTTTCTTAAGTACTTTGATTAATTTGAATAAAATTTAAGAAGATCTTTCTTAAGTTTTAAATAGAATTAGATCGTATACGCTACTTGTTAGACATTCGCTTAATTGATACTAATTATTACACAAATTGCACGTATTATTTGTTTCTAAATTTTTTCAAAATCTTGCCGTTAATAAATAATACCGTTAATTTTGATTCAGTGCAAAAAACTATTATTTTCGTAATTCATCTTTTTAATTTTCATATTAATATTATATATTCACGTCAATACAAACGATATTTAAATTTTTTAAATAATCCATGATAAATGACTCTAAATTAAAAGATAAATTAATTCATTAATAACATTATCGTTAGTAAAATCAAAGCAAAGCAAGCACGATACAAAGATACATTTGCATATGCAAGCATTCGACAAAAGCACGAGAAAACTGTAGCTCATCGATCAATTACTCAAGTCCGATATAGAATGCAGCTTCGTAATTTCCATGAATCATATTTAATTTAAAAAAAATGATAGAACAAGACTAGAATAACCTGTTTCAGCGGCTTTCAACCAGTAGTACGCGTTCTATGGTTATAAAAATGTTATCATCCAAAAATAGTTCTGAGAGTATTTCAAATTATTATACATTATTACATGGTGTATATTTATATCACAATTATTGTAATAATTTAAAATAGAAACCATATATATATATGGTAATACATTGCGCTAAATATGTTGTACCTTCTACATATATTATTCGATTAGTTCAAACTTTACCTACGTAATCATAATAATTCGGTCTGATTGTAATGTAAATGAAATTTCGATATGTTTCGTATACTACACATAACATATTTATAAAAGGTCTTTGCAAGTGTTCGAATACTTTACTATATTTTTTTTTGGTGGTCCTGAAATATTTTAACTTTGGTTTCATTAGTACCCATGAAAAGTTGAAAATTACTATTCTCTTTGATTGAATGTACATTCGAAGGATAGTAATGAACATTCTATATCGGACCCGAGTTTTTCTTGATGGAGTTAAAAACAAAATGTACTCACCATAACATGAACTATAGTACTACGATATGTACGTGAGCTATTAGCGAGGTTGCCACACGCGTGTGAGGTGCATTTATTTTCTCTAGAACTAGTATGCATATGTACACAGACTAAGTGCACGAGTGCGAACATAGAGACGAGAGTGAATAAAAAAAGAGAGAAGGTAAACGATAGGTATTGGGACAGGTTGGAGTTGAATAATGACTAGAGTCTATCTAAATCAATTAATTTTCAAGGCCACTGAGATATAATCCTGAACGTATCCGTAAATTATATATGAATCTCGACAAACTGTTAACATATAACTTCAAAACTAATATAAAAAAAGTATTAAGTTTGGTTGTAAACATTTTATTAGAAAGTTATACACAAATATCGTACTATTAGAACTTAACGATTAGAATAACTATTTTGGTATCTTTTCTCTTGTTTGTCGAAATTATGAAATTTCGGTTATCGATTTATTTTATTATATATATGATTTATATAATATTTTGTATAATATTACCTCAAACATATAAAGGATAAAAAATTATATAACATAACATTGAATTCTATATTATTAACAAAGTTGATTTTTACATTATTCATTAGTAGAAATTTGTTTCTTATATATATTATGTAAACAAAAAATGCAAATTTCCAAATATAATTTTTTCAAAATTTTCAATAATACATTACATAAAGTGGAATATTATTAATTAAAATACTATTGCTGTTCGTATAATTGTCGCCACGAATTTTCAGGCACTGCTGATAATTTGACAAAAAGATGTTGTGAATAAAAGTTAATCAGCTTTCAGTTAGCTGCATATTACGATGTAAAACATTAAAAAAAAATTGTTTTTTCAACAAGAAGTCATGGCCACCTTGATTTTTTTAAACAACATTACGTACTTTCGATTCCATACTCTTGTAGCTGATATTAAGACGAGTTCAACAACCTACTATACTTTGTCTTTGGAATAACCATGAATCGTGAAATGTTATCGTTAAAAATTATTTTATTTCAATCAAATTACACATTTCAAAAATGATGAGTTTCAAACAGATAAATGTTAATCATACGTATATTACAAAAGGGGCATAAGCATCAGCGTAGTCGCAAAATACATCAAGAAATTCGTTGTGACGGGATTGCAGCAGTAATCAGTATAAAAAAGAAAAAAGTACAGTGTAGTTCGGAATTGTGGTTAGAAAATTATAGACCATAATTGGAATATTTATCATAATTGAACGCACAAACGTACTCTTACAGTTTACAATGTATGTTTACGTCTACGCGCTGTTTATGCTCCTTTTGTAATATGCGTATGACTAACATTTTTCTTTTCGAAGCTCACCAGTTTGAAATGTACGATTTGGTCGAAGTAAAATTTTTAACAATAAGATTTCCCTCGATTATGCCAATATTTTAAGGTTTAGATATGTTGTTTCTAGGTCATGATATAGTAGGTCGTTCAACTTATTGAATTCAACATTAGCTACAACAATATCGATTCAAAAATACGTAGTATCATTCCAAAATATTGAAGGTAATCTTAAGTTTTCGTCAAAAAAACAATTTTTTTTAAATCTCATATCGCAATTTGTAGCTGATTGAAAGTTGATTAACTTTTATCCAAAATATTTTTTTGTCAAATTTAGTATTCGAAAAATCGTGGCGACAGTTATGTCGTATCGCCTGTATTTAAAATTAAAATATTATTAAAAAGTATTAAAGTACTAAACATTTTGAAAAAGTATTATTGAATCGATAGTTTAGAAATTTTCTACTCCTCCGAATAAAATACAAAAGTGAAGGTATTGTAGCAAAAAAATAGAATTGCCAGTTTCTTCGTGGTCGAGAATATAGCCTTGAGTAACTGATCGATTTTAAGTGAACTACAATATTTACAGTGAAGGATGGACAATATATGATATGATACAGGTGAAACGTAAACGTGAGCCGAAAGAACAAATAACAAAATGCAACTATGATTTCTATAAAAAATGACGTCTATTCACACCATACATTCCTCATAAAAGTTTAACGACATAGTTCATCGGTATATACATTCGAATGGCAAGATGCGCTGTATTAATCATCGATCGAATACAAAAAAAAGTAGGAGGAGAAATATACACATTTATAAACATACAAGTGCACACAAGTAAGGAATTAGCCTTATACACTATATAGTAACACATAAGTACGTATATACGTACATGTACGGTACAAAATACTGCATGCTCCTCTACCCAGGTTGTAAGTAGATCTCTAAATATTAGTCGCAAGCTGATTAATTCTTGCTGTAGCGAGAGAAATATGAAAATATGCGGTATCTGGTGGTGTGTTATTTGATTGCATTGATTAATATGATGACACCGAATGTGAATTACAAATTAATTATAGATACTTAAGTAGTAATTGTAAAGTTAAGAGAGTTCTTAAAACATTTTATTCAATTTTAAAATTGTATTGCACTATCCATATTGGTGTAAAAGTTTATTTTTTTTCAATTTCTATTATTTAATGTCGCATCAAGCGCTTGGATGGGTTATTCAATTATAACTTTTCTATGTTCTTCATTAAAGAATATATTCGAATAAAATATCAATCTGATTTTGCCATAGCATAACCTACACAATTATAAGTATTTCAGTGTTTCTCATAATAAAGTCTTAAAAATCCAATTTTCTGGATTTTCTTGTATTTCCATATACAAAGTGTTTTACGTTTTTGTTATGAAACTGTAAACATATAATTATCAAGTGAAAATAAAAGAAACATTAGGTTTGGTTGCAAACATTTTATTACAAAATTATCAGCAAATATTTAATATTATGTGAAACATGTAACTAGAAATTTTTCAGCATAGCATACGAAAAATTAATCGTGTTAAGAAGTTATCATCATATTATGTTCTTAGTTTTAAAATAATTCAATAACCATAATTGTAGCTATTTTTTCATATCCTACAACAAAATATAAAAATGTATCTTTCGTAAAAGTTAAACTTTGACTAGCAAGCAAATTGATAGGAAAAATCTTATACAAAATGCGACTTAATTATTTTATAATTATTTTCAAAATAAAAATTTGGAATCTGTTTTATATATTTATAATTTTTATAAGCTTTTCATAATACAATTAGTTGTATTTATAAGTAAACATTTTCCTATTTATACACTATATCTGTATGTTTTATATTGCGTTCAATATCAACTTATAATTTTGAAAAATGAATGAAACATATATTTTATAAGCGTTTACCAAATTTCACATAACATTATTTATATATTTTCACCTATAGATAATCCTACACAACTTCTCAGATAAAACCAGATAAAAACAAAGTATTCGTAAAAATTTCTAATAAATATATAAGCAGAGCAAAAGTTTGTCATTTTCAAAGATCATATTTGCAAAGCAATATTATAAGAACAATATCTCTAATTGCTTTAAAAATTTTATTTGATATTTAACTTCAAAAATCATAATTCGAAAATAAAGTATTTGCAACTAGACCTGTATTCACATGATATTTTTCCATCATTTTAGCTAGTAGAATATACTCCTAAAAGTATTAAGAAACATTTTAAAAACACCATACGTAAAATATCCAATATATTATATTCTTGTTTTACTGATAAGCGGTGCATCCTAGTGTCGATGGCGGATGAAAGATTGATTGTGGATGAAGTCTCTTATCTGAAGTTAGTCACTAGAATGTTAGTGCTACGCGCTTCTTACAACAAGGGACAAGGAGGAGCACGCATCAGTTAACATGCGACACGGCAAAGTCGAGGCACACACGTTTTCACCACATGCCGAAACCTGAAGTCGTCTGCTATTTGCTACACAATATTTTTTCTTGTTCTTGTTCTAACTTTGCATACATCGCTGCTTATTATGACGCGCGTTATTCACAGTAAACGCTGATGACACCCAGTAAGTATTAACACAAGTATATATAATACGATTTAGTATATTTACATTACAACGATGATATTTTTCTAACATGAATGATTGCAAAAATCCAACATAAGAAAGCCATCAAATTAAATGAAAGTTTAAGAAAAATACATAATGCGATACAATTTTGTATTTCACACATAAAATTTGCATTTCCAATAACTGATCAATTGATTTTGCATGTGTTCCTTGCGTTTCTTTGTTTTCATTGTGTTTCGTTACCTCGACCAACGACGAAGAAACAGAAAACGATAACAGGAGCAGTTATTTACTCGTATATCGTGTACAGGATTTTATTATAATTCTCTCTTCGATGCATATACGTGTACACTAATACTACAGAACAAGCAATTCTCCCCTTTGAAAATGATCGAATCTACTGTTTACGTGCAAGTTTCTGTAATCCAATATGTTCTGACTCGTAAAAGGAAAGGTGAAAAGA
The DNA here is from genome assembly GCA_014737365.1 of Bombus soroeensis. Classification (NCBI taxonomy): domain Eukaryota; kingdom Metazoa; phylum Arthropoda; class Insecta; order Hymenoptera; family Apidae; genus Bombus; species Bombus soroeensis. The sequence goes on from JACXIL010000184.1 coordinate 96,802, forward strand.
ACGAAGAACACATACGAGAACGTATATATACGTATATGTACATTATTGTACATATACACAAAGTTGTATAGTAACTTAATCTAGTCTGCCAGCAGGATGGGCAATGGCTATAATCTCCAGCTGGTGAACACTGCCTGCGAAGTATCGATATATTCTGCTTAATTTCTTATAATGTTTCTTTTGGTTCCCCTATTAAGTTTCGACACTTTTTCAGGTCCTTTTTCGACAGATTTTTTTCAACGGTCATTGCTTTCGAACAGGTAGCACCTTTTACTATATAAAAATTAACGGAATTAATAATGGATATTGATCGAGTGGTCTGAAGGCGTTGCACTTTTTAAAATTAAAAGCGATCTTTTCTTTTAATTTATCTATATGTCTAAATTTAATAAATTATCTATTTACACGGACGGATTTCATAACACTTTTATTTGCACAGTTATTAAACTTGTTGCAGATTCTTATGAAATTGATACTAATGGTTAACAGATTATTTTAATATTTTAGAAATAAAGAAAAACGACATTGGTCAATAATCTTTTAGCTAGTAAACAGATTTAATAATAAGATATCTTGTCTTAGTATCTACCATCGATATCTAGCAATAGTTGTAATACGTGTAATAACACGTATAACACGAAAATGCTATGCATGTGTGTCAAGATTAACTTATTAACCTTTTCAGAGCCGATTCGTTTACCGTTTAAGAAAATTTAGTTTTTAGGTAATAAGTAATAGAAACATATTTTTCTGAATGATTTTATAAAGAATATATAATACATTAAGCTTTGCCAATAACAATTACATTTACTGTTTAAATAATTAGTAACTTATTAGTCCAATCAAGAGTAAAAAAGTTAATTTTCATACATATGTGTATAACATTCTTGGTGTATTCAACGTGGCTGTTAAAAAACCAAGTCTCGTGTACATTAATTTTAACCAACTTTTTTAAATTTATTTTTATGTAAAATCTTTATAATAAACTTTTTATATGTATAATATTATTGTCCATTTACATTTCGCATATCATGAGATTATTTTCATTAACACGATTGATAGTCGAAAATTGCTCCATATGTCACCAAAAGACAATAATTTACATAAATTTTACTGTTAGACGTTCATGTAAATGATTCATGGTACAAGTCATATAACTCAAACAGTAAATACACGTCATATGTTAAAAACATAAGAATTATAGATAAATGCTGCACACGATAATTAATTATTCCTTGTGTTCATCATATTCTACAGCATAAAATTTGACGAAACAGATATACTTTTCTTTGAAACGATTTAACAACGACGTAAGTTTCTATAGCATCAGACAGTGGATTTCATTTTTATCGAGCAACATGTCATGTTGTTCCACTTTTTCAGTAACTACTATGATATATGCGGCAGCCAAGACTATTATCAAGAATGTAAAATGATAACGCCATGAAACATTTCTTTTCTTCGGTTATGCGGAGTATTCAGGATATCACTACGAATTTTTCTTTTTAATATCATCGTGTTTCATGCTATACGCCAAAGAAAGAAAGAAGAATGGCATGTATGTATGAAGAACCCTACAGTATTGTGAAAAAACCTTGATTACAATTACACTACGTTACTGGTCATATAATCCCAACTGAATTTTCTAAGATATAATACTATTACATGAAAACGAATTGTTTCAAAATTTATGAATGATGTCCTTAATAGAAGATTGGTTGTAGAAATTTCATAGTGTTGTTCACTTATGATTTCTCCTTTTTCATGAAATTTTTGAAAATGTGATGGTATTATGAATGATGATACAATCTTGATATAAATATTGTATAATATGTATGAAATCATTTAGAACACGCAAGAAGAGAAAATCAAGTAAAAATTAGAAATCATTCTTTTGAAATACTGGAAAGTGAAAACAGAATAACAAAAAGTACAAAAAAATATTTGATAGCATTTTCGATAGAAAACAAATTTAATTTGCAATTTATTTATTTATTCATGATACTGACATTTTACTATTTTGAAGATGAGGATAAAAACGAAACATCTTTATTTGGTAGGTTTAAGGCTTTTGTTTGGTACTCCGTACTGATTTCTATAAATCATACTATCTTCTAAATATTGTTTTATATTATATATTATTTNATATAGGAACACCGTAATAATTTGATTATATATCCTTAAATTTTTCATTGTTACGTAATAAAGTACAGAAAAATAAATATATATGTATTTACATATTTAATGTAATTAGATAAGTACTCTAAAATGTGCAAAGAAATGAATGTTATAAAAATTTACAAATGAATTTTTTCATAAATTTCAGTAACATACGTATCATAATAAATAAAGTGATATTCATACTCTTAATATTTAATAAAGGATTCATTTAAATTTGGCAAAATATAATTTATGTGTGTTTAATATTATTGAAACCATTATTTCCCATAAAAATTATTTGAATTGAATGGTACCAAACAATAATATGCCAATATTTTTATAATAGAAGAAATACAAAATTCTATTTTTTGGGTAGATGGAAAAATTAAATTGTAAAATTTTTCAAAACAACATCTACAAAATAATTGCAAAATGTTTGTTGTGATATGCGATATGTTTATTGCTGTATCGTATACATAAATCTTGCAAAGTAACTTATTATTAGAATTAAAAAAAAAAAAAACAAATTCCGATGGAATATTAAAAGGACAGAATTAGGACAGAAGTATCACGAAACTTTCCATTGTCGATTAGACATGACTCGCCATTGAGTTACATGAAATTACTTCAAACATATAAGTTAATCGGTTATCAAATGACAGAAATATATCATGATATGATTAGTAATTCCACTTTTGTAAGTAACGGTACGTGACCTATGGTTATCTTCCGTGACGTAACTCGAAAAGTACTCAGCAGGAAACTGATTATAAACGAGAGTAATAAAATTACATTTACATCATACAATGTCAACCAGTATGTTAGTATTTATATTTAAAATCAATTTTTATCATTTTCTATTCCAATGTATATAATTTTGAACATACCTTAAAAATTAGAAACTTAATTTTATGTGTCTGTATGTGTGAATATATCTGTGTTTATTTTTTAAATTTCCTGTTAGAGATAAATATTTTTGTAGATAAATATCTTTTAACTTATTAGCAAAAGCACCAGAAATTTGATTTAATCTGGAATATGTTTGCGCTAATGAATTAAAATTTTTTAAAAAATATGTGCCAGAGGTTTTGTATCTAATCTTTAAATATAGTTTATAAAACTTTAATAAATCTTTCACCATTGTTAAATAAATTGTAATCTTTCAATTTAAATCTGAAGCCATTTAGAATCAAAGTAAAAATACTTTAATGGGTTTAATGAGTGTTATCGTAAAATTCATCGCCGAGTAAGAAAGTTTCATTTGTATTGCAAAATTGTTGTCTGACAATGATAGTGGATAATATTAGATTAAATGTTTTAGATTTCTTGTAATAAATTCCGTGATATACTGTATAGTTCCATTCTTGTTCAATATATATGTGAAGCGTCTCATCAGTTGTATTTTGGAATAAATATTTACACAAAGTAATCAGAATTGTTTCGAGAATTATTGGGAATAGCGGCGACCTAAGAGATTTCAATGACCTTGAATTATGTTATCATAAGTAACATCCTGAACAATATTTTCCTACAACTACATGTGTATAACCGCCGCGCTGCTGGATCTTAGTTTTCAAGATACTTGCAAAAACTTTCAATTAAATGTAACTTATGATTCCACTTCATCCTGGAATAGGTGTCCGCATTTTTATACAGCCCAACCTAAACTTAACTCATTAATGAGAAATATAATCGTTTTTGATATTGTATAAATGAAAAAGAAAAATCAATGGATTATAGGTTTAGCCAGACCAGTATCTAAAAATTAAAGCCGAGCGGCGCGTCGTGGCTGTTATATGTGCACATAGGAAAAAGTTGTTCAGAATGTTGACTGTAACAACATATTCCAAGATTATTGAAATCGGTCACATTGCCCCCATTTCACACATATTCACATCAACAACTACTTTTAAATTATACATGTGATCGACTTAAATATAGCACGTGAACTAAAAATCCCGAATTTAGGGAAAAGTATTTCATAATTCATATTTCTCAATATAACCATAGGTAGATATTGTATGAAAATTTTCTATTACCATAAGCATTGAACGTGTTAAAAAGGAATACTATTTATTCCAAACCGCATTTCAGGAATATTCGACTTTCTTTATTGTATTGCTTCCATTATGAAGCAAATTCGAAGTTACCCCTGGTAAGATCAAATCTAGTCAAAACGAAAAAAGAAATTAATAAAAATGTAAAATTCGATATCGAATAACTTGGTACCGGTGAGATATAAAATAAATATAGCGATAATAATAATTATTCCCACCCTGTTATATCCTTCCCGCAATCATGCAATTTTTTTATTGCATAGAGTTTTCATTTATTACTTGAAATAATGAAGATAATTGAGATAAATACACTTCATAAGATTCTGTATATTCTTTATATCATTGTATTAATAAATATGTAATAATCAAAGAGAAAAAACAATCTACGCGTTTCTTCTACTTTAAAAACTATAAATAGATCATACAGTATAAATCATACAGTATAGGTTAATAGGACTAATTATCAAACTTCTGAAAGCGTGCGCCTATGAATGCGTTGTCCCCCACATCATTATTACATTTTTGCGCTAGATTTATCCCTTTTCAACAAGTTGCTCGTGAAGTAGATATTAACAGAAAAAGAAAACACAAAAATTGTAAAAAGTATCGGACATAATTGAAGACGAAACACTGTATTTTGTAAAATTTCGTAAACATTCATAAAAGTTAATCATTCATTAATAGCAACATGTTTTATTCACATTTGTTTATGTATCGCACTTGTCGCTAAGAATGAGCATGTTTTATAACATCACTGCTTGGCACAGATAATGTTATAACTCAAAACATGTATATTTTATAGGAGGTACTTTTTAAATTTTACAAAGAAATCTTTGTGGGTCATTGACATTATAAAGCTAACTTAACACAAAATATGCCACTATTAGCGAAGGCACTAAAACTTTTTACTTGTAGTGTCACAAAACAACTGAAAATGTCACTGTTGTAAAACTAAAACCAGGTTGATAGCGACGTAAGTAATAATTTTTCCCACTGAGGCAAAATTAATGGAATTATAAATATATCATTTTATATGATAAAAATAAAAACATCATGTAGACCTTCTATTCAATAAAAGCAAATTTCGAATTTTTTATATTGAGTCACTATCAATCGCAAGTAGCGACATGACAATATTTTATTTTATTATAGGCAATAAACTTCAGCAATGATATAATTTACAGTAAATATATGTAGACGTATATTTACTCAAATAAGCTTGACACGTGTTTTGATAGCTTTAAATGAAATTAGATTTTAAATTCGTAAAAAAGGTATGATATAACATACATTTCCTTTGATGCTGATAAGTGGATTAAAACAGATGCTCCACTTTAAATGATATCTTCTATATTTTCCAAGTAACAATAATATTTTTAAATATTATTATTTGTATAACTAATTTTATACACTAGCATATACTACATGTTTTATATTCAAGCAGAGAAAATTTGTAAAGAGAAGGATTTAACAAATTATATATCTGTACCAATATGTAGATATTTTTGAGAAATTAAATTTAAATATTTGATTTTAATCAATCTTCTCCATTCTCTTTTTTTCAGGTTTTATTTCTAAGACTAATTTAAATTATTTCATATTATACAAACAGAGCTTAATTATCAATAGAGGAGATATCCTATTCACGCGCAAGCCATATTAGCAAATCTTCATCTGATATAATTACTTAATCATAAAATTGTATCGTTTGATATTATACGATTATCAATTTTATTGATATTAAAGGTCATTAATAAAGAAATACAAATGTCAGAACACAATTATTATTGCAAAAGTAAACCGGTTCCACATTTGGAACTAATTTTTGAGTCCTTTGATTCCTATTTCTCTTATAGGAATTATTATAGAAAATGGAGTAACTTTGTTTATGATAATATTCGATTGGTTAGGAAACTTTATTTTTTTACATAGATAATAGTATTGTAATATAATAAAACTAAATCAAATAATAATGGAGAAAATACAGATACGAAGTATGTAAGGCGATATTGCTTTAAAAACGAAGATACAAACAAGTCACAATCAGCTGTGCAAGTGTTAGTCCGTGTGCTAGTTATGTGTACTTGTATATCCACTCATTTTGCACCTTAAAACAAAATTTAAATCAATCTGAAAGTGTCATATATATGTATGTATCGCTGGTTGCGAATGTGTTATTTTATATAAAAATATTTTATATAGATAATAAAATATATGCACTTAAAACAAATCTGACAAAATAATGCGATAGAAAAGATTAGGGGGTTAATGTCTGTTCTTTTGATTTGGATTTTTATTTGTAAGATGTAACGAAGGATGTTGTACCTGCTGAAATGTCAAGAAACTTGGATAGATTAAGCCTATCATACCGAAGAGATATTTGAGAACATTAAAAATGATTTAAGCCTAATTCTGTTATATCATTTGGGTTGTTTTTAACTTAATTGGCTTTTTCTATCATTGAAAATATTTTTAAATCTTAAGAATATATGAAAGACTCATTTCAATGTTATTGTAAATCTTTTCAATAAAACATTAAAAATCCTTTCATTTGTTAAAATGAGAAGGAAATGGGATATAATAATCCTAAAATCATTCATCAGCAGGGGTATGAGAGCAATCAAAACTATTCTCACGCGTTACCAAACATGCGTGCGTTGTAAATGCAACCAATCAAACATTTATAGCAACATATTATTTCTTGTAAATTCAGTTTCAAAAGTGTTATTCGTACTTATTCTACATAATCCATAATGTGCTTGTAATAACAATCTTCGTCGGAAATTTTTTAAATGGAAACACATATAACGCGATCTCTTGTGTATATATCTCACGAACAAACTTTCGAAAACAGAAGAGTGACGAGAAAATAAAACACAAATACCGATAAATAAAAATTACTACAATAAAAAGTAACAATTTTGTAGGAAAATTATGTTATTGACGTGCCAGCTTAAAACCTTTCCACTTATTACTGAAATTAATTCCAACGAAAATCAATTATAACAAAAGATATTAACACTCGAATATGAAACATCTATTGTTTAACAATCAGCAAAATGCACTATTTACAACCGCAGTACTTATGTCAATAACAAGTTCAAAAAAATATAATTCACTGTCGGAACAATGCGTCTATGTACATACATACATATTTCCTAAGCAAACTAAAACCTGCGACTTCTCAAAAAGAAAAAGAACAAAACGCCGATAATTAAACTAAAGAACATATTGTGGCAAGTTAGAAATAAAAAGCAAAAAAAAAACCAAGAATAGAAAATTTTTGACTTACGATGTCGTCTGGTCGCAATAAAAAGCAAATGCCTCGCCAACATGTTGGAATGCAACTGTAGCCTACGACGATTGTCAAATCGCAAAGACCACGCTCGTCTTACAATCAGTCTCGAGATATTAAGGCTGGCGACTGCCTGTCTAGCGACAAGGTTTCCTCTTCGTTGCTAGACTGATACCGCCTTATCATTGCCACTTGTTAAAACCGCGAATTTCTTCCCCTCCCAGCTCACTGCCAATGCATTCACGCGTGAAGATCTAACAACTTCCTGATGCTTCATGTACAGCCCTCCATACAATGTCCGAACAATAACATGACGAACGTTCATTGAAAATCGTGAACAACTTCAATATCGACTTATTTTAAGTTTACATATTCGCATGATAAACAAATAATTTACGGTGCTAGTTTTTAAATTAAGTTGATCTTAAGGGATAGATAGAGGATAGATGCGTGCAAAACCCACGAAAAGTTACGTCAGTTACCGATAATAATGTCAAATGACTTAAGTTCGTGAAATATATAGAAATCTTCGAAAAGGGACGAAGCTCGGAAGGGGTTGAGGGATCGCTTAATCGGTAGAGTTAGGCAACTGTCGGACGTGAACGTGGCCAGATCGAAGTGAACTGAGGATGGTGGCATCCGCTCAAAAGTATTTGAATCGTCTGCTACGAGTAGGAGGGAATTTTGTTTATCTCGATTTCGAATTATCGACTGGGATAAACATCACGTCTGATGCAATTCCGTTAGTTGTTGAGCCAGCGGCTAATGATGCTGATAAGGGCTAACAAAGTGAGGCTTCATTGGGGGCTCTCTGGAGTTTTCCAGCTTATCAGTCTCCACTGCTAACTTTATTGTATGCTGTACACTGAAGCGAAAAATTTCCTATTCACTCGTCATCAAACGCACTATAATTCCTTTCCCTAACATAATGGCAGGTTACGAAGGATTCGCTTCGACAACGGTTCATAAACGACCGTTTATGTTGCCGTGATGTTTCTTATAATTTCCATCTTAGTTATAATATAGGTTCCGGTTGAAAAAATGAAACGAATTAATGAAAATATACTCCAATCGTAAAAAGTTATTTTAAATCGTTGAACTCTAAATCATCTAACTATTTATGTCAACCCCATAATACATATATATATATGCTTTATAATATGAAGTTACACTCATTTCGTGAATTATGGTTCTGGTTTGACAAATAGCAGATTTATTTGTAGCAATATTTGAGCCTTATCTTAAGTTTCAAGTCTTCAAAGTAAAAATTAATAAATATAAATTATTAAATTGGAGATGTTTATATAATTTTATATATTTTTATGAATATGAAATTTATATGAAATTTAAAAAATAGAACTTGAATAGAGATATGTATCACACACCAAATAGTATAATGAATGTTCACTTTGGGTATTTTATATATTCTCTTATATATTTATATTCTTTTATACATTTGAAATCAATTTTTTGGAAAATAATTTTATTTGTTACATACACTCCCGGCTCTACCACATGTTATCGATCACTCTATCTATATAGTTTATATAAAATGTACATCACATATAAGAATATGAAAAATATTCAAAGTAAAGCATCTCTCTATTCTACACAAATCTTTACATATTTTTGAAACGAAGTTAAATACGAAAAAATTTTAGTCTATGTCCTTTACTTATTTTTCCATGATGAATCACCCCATCCTATATTGTATTACCAATTGCATTGTACTTGCATAATATCACAATATTTTGCATCCAACGTGGTATTACAGAATGCAATAATTTACATTCATTTAACTATCAAGAAATTAGGAGAAATGGGATTAAAAGTGCGGAAAATCGTAGAAGTATCGGAAAGCAGATAGAAAACTCTGCAGAAAAATTAACTCACTCTATTCACATAGAGTATATACACAGGTATAAGTGAAGACTATATATAACTATGTATAAGTGAAGAAGGAAAGACTACGAAAGAGGAGTCTATAGACGACAACGAGAATATACATTCTTTATCTGGTGATATCAACACATGTAATCAGGTGGTCGCTTATGGACGAAAAATAGGAAATTCGTGGCGTGTTAAAAATAAAGAGACTAATGGAAATGCGCGTGTAATGTTATCTATTAACCTTGCGAAAAGCATGCACTTATGTACATACATCGGTTGGGACTGGTTCGATAGGCTTTTATCATCGATACTATTGAACTCTGAAATATTCCGTACGTCATAAAAGACGACAAAAGGAGAGAATTCGTATTTATCGTTTCGCAACGTTAATTTAGTGGCAGCTGCCGATAGATCGGACGAATGAGTCGGTAGATACAGGAAACGTGACTTTTCTATCGTGTCTATGTTAACGCGGAAAAACATTGTTCGATCTCGTTATCGCGACCGTCGAACGGATCGTTTGCCGTTTGCCCTCATTAATCTCCAAGCAAATGACACTCTCCCGTTAGCCTGTACTCTTCTTTCGTAGAATCGAGAGCTGGAATACGCGTATATACTGATAACTTCCACATCGACGTACTTTCTTGTATTTCGTTCTTTTATTCTATTCCGCTCCAGCTGGTCCTTGATGAGATCTCCCGCTGATCGATCTATTTACTACTCTGATGCCCTGGCTTCGGCAATTATCTAATGCGCGATTTACATAACTGCTCGAACAACAAGGAACGGAGGATCTTCTAAGATACTTGTGCAACAGGGCTGACTCTTAATGTACCAGGAAGGTACCAAATATGAGTTTTTTTGTTAGTGAATTTGTAAAATTGAATTGCATTGGTTACGTACTTTAGAAATTTCATTAGTTAAGAAGTATCTCGACATTTTTATATTTAAGAATTTCTATCAAAAAAATATTAATTTCTTTATATAAAGTGCTTTTGTCTATGAACTGTAAATTAAATGTCTATTGAAGAATATTTATGTGTACGAGAAGTACAGATTAATTTTTAAAAGTTTATTAACGTGAAGCAGTTTGGAATTAATTAAAACAATTTTATTTCATAGATATAATTTTTTCTTCTATTTCGTACCGAACAATGAACTTATCAAAATATTGTTAAGTATATAATTTCATCCTATTTAGGTAAATCCTAAAACACCTTTTATTAACAATTAGTCATATTTTATATATATATATATATATATATATATATTTATATAACATTTAAAGCAACTCGTAGCACGAAAAATACCTAATAACATATTTTACGATAATAAAACTTATCAAGTCAAAAGTTTCTAACTGCACTTGTCTGTCATTTATTTTAAAATAATCTTCTTCATCATAAAACTTGTATAAAAAAATTTATAAACTAATTTATCATACAATTTGAATATCCAATTTTTTAAAAATATTTCCATAAGAATATTAGTACATAATAAGATACAAGATTTTTCAAGTACATACAAATTTCTGTATTGGAGTAGCAAACTTAAATTGGTGAAACACTATTAATGTAAAAGCCTTCCTCAATCCTTGATTGTGACAAAACGAAACCAATATTATTATTGCAATTACTTTTAACAATATGTATTATTGCATAGTATCACAGATACAAAGTCCTCGAACTATTGAATTGTATAAGTTCTGATATTTATATACGTCAGAAATTTTATTTATAATCAGAATTACCAACAAGATGTTTGAAAATTTCAAAAATTATGACCTTCTGAATATAAAACACATAACATGGCTGTTTGATACATAATTGCAAAATCATTGGATTATTAAAAATCAAGAAATGTTACAATTATTATACTTAATAATATAATTTCACTAATACTATTTAACCTATTAACCGAACAAAACGATTCCGCTCATTATTCCATTGTTAATTTCTTAGACATAATTTCTCTATCCTATCTTTATACGCATTATCATATTTGCCCTTATAAGAATAGAAGCCGATATACCTGAAATTGATTTATTTAATTGTAACTGATAAAAACAGATGCCAACAGTTAACAAAAAAATTTCATTGATTACCAAATTTCAGTGTCATTGCCAGAATATTTAAGAACTCTAGCAGGTTCAATGTCCATGGGTCTGGGCCTAGGACTTTTTGAAACAGTCGTAACGGGAATCGAGATCGTTACGTTCATATCAAAGTTTACGTTCGGAGGTTCAGGACTGGAAATTGTGTCAGGATAATTGATCCTTTCCTTTAACAATTCCTCCTGCAATTCTTCCGACGGTGTTCTACAAATCTTCGAAGACTTTTCCCCGTTAATAGAAAACTTTTTAATAAACATTATGGGACTATTCGCCATTCGATAACTTTCACTTCGTTTCACTTTACGTTCGATTCTATCATTACCGCTAAATATCTGAGTTCTTTTCGTACAACTGTTATCGTCAGATATATTGCCAATATCTGAATCTACAATCGCGTCTCTCTCGTGTAACTTAAACTCGTTAATAGCAGATGTAGTAGAAAACAACTTATCTTCATTTCTCAAATGACTGTGATTCTCTTTAACATCTATCTCTTGGCTATCACACTGAGAATTTAATTTCGCAATTTTCCTATGAAAGTTTGGCGTGTCCAAGTCAGACACTAGCAACTTCCTACTCGACTTCGGATTATTTCCAGTCGACCTCAAATTTTTCGAACAGAGAGCCGATTTCTCAAAATCGAGGCGTAAATTTGTAGCTTTAGAAGCCAGCTTAGGCGTGCTTACTTTATTCAAGATTCGATAATCTTTTTGAGCGTTTTGAGTCAAACTATCAGTAGCGAACTCCGGTGGGTGATTCTCATCACAATTAATTACATCTGTGGACCTAACTATTACATTCTCTGTGAACGTTTTGTTAAAGCAGAGTTTGGACTTATTCGGATCTAACAGCTTATTACTCGGTGCCAGTGCTATTGCCCCAGAGGCTGTTCGACAGGTGCTCTTGGTCGAAAGCAACGAAGTTCCGTTGGTGATCAGTGGTGCGTTCAACTTGTTAGGCTGAGGATTCATCGCGAGTGTATATTGCGCTTCTAATCTACCAGCACAGCAAGTGCAGTCGCGTTCGTCAGTGCTCGTATCAGAAGCCGCCTTACCTTCGTCGTCTTGCACGTTGACGTAAGCCCCGCGAACTTGTCGATGAGGAGTCGGGCTCGTTGGACCAACCACCGTCGTCGGGGTTCGCACATAATCCGGACTGGCCGCGCGATCGGGACTTTTCGCCGCTCTGATGATCACCTTGCCTAATTGGGGCGAAGTAGGTGGTGTAGATTTGCTTGAGCCATCCACCGTGTCGCTGATCTTCGTCACTGATCGAACGTTCGGCGTTGCACGATGCAATAATGGTGATGGACTTGGCGACACTCCTTCTCTTACAAATGGACCTGGATTTTAATACAGATGAATGGGAAGTAATTTAATTAAATATATTTGAAGATGTAGTTGATAGAAGAAATACGACGAGATTGTAAAGTTGAATAGATGTTTTATATTAAAACATGAATACAGGATGTTTTGGAACAGGTAGTACAAACTGGCATCGATTCTTATACAAAATTAAACCGAAAATATGGAATAACAATTTTTTGTTGAAGGTTTAGTTTTTGAAAAAGTTATGTTTGAAAATTCTTTGTTTGCGAAGTATACAGACATAGAACCAACTACGGACACAAAATTCATTGGCGTTAGTTCACACTTCCGTGATTCGACAAGCAATAATTTGTTTACGGCAAGATGACCGACAATTTCAGTCATTTCTTCAGTAATATAAGTTTTAATTCCTTCATATAAAACACTAACGCATATTACAACTGATTAAGCTAAATAAATTGGTAAAAACGCAGCAAGTGCCCGCGTACACGACAAAATTTCAAATTGAATTTCCTCGAAAACAAAGCTGCAAACAAAATATCGTTATTCTATATCTTCGATTACTTTTTCATAAGGAAGCCAGCTATACCCGTTCCAAAAGACTCTGTATATTAGATTATATATGCATATTATACTTAATTCATACATAATGAAATACAACATATTTTCCAAATTGTTAAGAAGGAATATCTTGGATACAGAAGCTATATTTTGTGTTTATAATATACCAAAAACTATCTTTTAAATTTCTATTGCTAATCAACAATGTTATGATTCTTTAGCATATTAATGAGTTTGTTATGTTCAGCAAAGGATTAAACACGTGATTAAACATAGATTAAACCTGGATTAAACGTAGTATGCGCGCCTTTCCTCCTCTTCAAGCTATCGGACGAATAAACGACTTTGCCTTCCGAATCCAACATAACCCTCGCACCTTGTCTCTTTCTTTCCAAAGACGAATCAGGCTTCTTCGGCAACTCGCTTAAGCTAACATATTCAGCATCTCTCTTAAAAATATCTGAGTTCGCATAGGTAACAGGTGACCGAACAGGAGTCGTGCTAGTCGAGCAAGAAGCCGAATCTTGACGTTTGTCATTGTTATTTCTCACGTCGGCTATGGTGACATAGTCGCCGGAGTCTGCGTTCGCTTGGTCTTGCATCGTACTCTTTGGTACTTGTTTCCTGCCCGGAAGTACGCCTCGAAGTTTGCCTAGAACTCCGCTCAGCGGATTGATCTTGCCCACCTGATTCGGTCCAACCGTGGATTTCTCGTTTGTAGGCAAAGATAATACCTGAATCGTGGCATAGAGGTTCTTGTCCTGTCCATTAATCACTTCCATCTTGGAAGTGCCAACCGTGGCAGACATGAGTACCGAACTTCCCGTTTGCAGATCGATCTTTTCATCTTCGGCAATTTTGCTTGCCTGATCCGAATCTCTCGCATGTTCGTCGTCTGAACCTGGTGGCGTAATCACGCACATGGACGGTATGCGGCTCGTATTGATCGCAGTTTTCGAACGGATTCTTTCGATCCTCTCACAGCCTTCGAGATCGCTCGATTCAGAGTATTCGAACTCCGAGCATGACCTTCCTGTGCATGCTGGACTCGAGGCTGATTCCACAGGCGATGACGAGGTATTGTGACCGCTGTCTGGAGACTCGCCGCCGTTCTGGTTTGGCCCGTGAACCTATTGAAAATTATTTAAATTATGAAAATTAAATTGTTTAATTAAATGTTTTTGAATGAATTTTGAAAGAAATAGAGTTCACAGAAAAAAGAAGGAAAGAGAAAATTGAGAATGAGTCTTTTTAGCTATTATAAAATGACTACGTAATTCGTCAAAATTCATTAATTATATATATACAAGTAGAGTGCTTTATTCGTATATATGCAACAATATCTTATAAAGGACAAAACAGTTTTTCTCCCTTGTGTTAAATAATATATGTACATATATATTTGTATAATATATTTTTGAATTAGAATACAATTAATTATAATTTTACCAGCTCCTTTGCATATTCTATTTCTACAATTTTTATAACATATAAAGGATTCTATTTCTGTATACATAATGTATTTTTATAAAATGTATAAAATAATGTATAAAATAAAAACTCATGTTATCAAAAAGAATATTATTTCAGTAAATTCTTTGTTAATTAGTTATCTAAATGTCTCAACTTTTTATTATAATATTTACGTTTTTCATATACGTGAAAATGGCATCATAGGCCAAGACGAATTAATTTGTTTAAGAGCCGACTTTTAATTATACATACACAAACGAATCATACTTAAAAAGTGACTTAATGAGTACATTAATTTGTTATTGATACAGGCTATTACCCTTTTTAACCTTTCGAACTACAATCTATTGCAGGAACTGTACCAGGAATTTTACACCATTACTCAATATAAACATTAGAAAATAATAACACTAAAGTACAACCAAAAATGTTATTCACTAAACATTTAGTTATCGTTACTCAAAGCACATATAAAAACACGTATATTACATATGTTTATCTATAATCAACCATTCTCAATCATCTCAACTTACTATTCCAATTTTCTATCCATTAGTGGATTACAGCTTCTAATTTAAAAAAAAATTGTTCTGGTGTTACATAAACTTTAGAACAAATTTACAAAGAAATCTAATGAATTATCAAATGAATATTATAATATATGTACATAGATTCTAATGCAATTATCCCGATAAACTGGATCATTGTTGTTGCAAGCATTGAATACTTTATTTCATAAGAGCATAGCGAAGAACTGATTAAGAAAAGTTTTCGTTCTATATGACGGCTCAATATAGCTTGGTAGAATATTAATACGTAATTTAAAAAGAAATAAAGATGAAACATCTGCACGTGTCAGATTTAATCCAGCCTTCCCCGAGCGAAGGCCAATAAGTAAAAAGTTACAAAATAAAGACAAAAATTTCTTTATACCATAGCGACAACAGTTAGGCTAGATTTCCTTTCTGGCGGCGGTGGTGCCATTAATGCGGTACAGACTGTGCCCGCTGAGCTCGTCGTTGTTGATGTTGAACCCCTTCCGAAGAGTTCGTATTCATTTTCAACAACCGGTGAAGTAGGATCGGAACTGACATCGTTAGATTTCATCAATGGACACTGCGGAGCTGGATCCTCTTCCCTTAGAGTTTTTAAGCCAGAGTCCACGTGGAAGGAGGTGTAATAACCCTCCGTATCACAAGAATACACAGACGATGTTTCACCATCGTCCGAGAAAGGTATCACGGTAATATCTTGTATAATATCTGGAGTTAATGTACCCTCTGACGTTACCGAGGATGATGTTGATGTATCTCGTCCCTTAAACCGCCTTGCGTGACTCAATGATGTCGATGATGTTCCAATTGAAGCAGTCGTCGTCGATCTATACATATTGTGATAATATGTATCGTTAATATATGTATATGAATATACATATGCAGTATGTCCTATATATCTGGAAACGTGTAAATGGCTTGGAAATTATAGATGATACGAAAAGTGTTTGAAACAATTAACAATTTCAAACAATTATACGATATCAAAGGCTCAAAGAGGACACGTCGCACCGATATTTATTTTATCATGCAATGAAAAAACTTTGAAAAGCTCTATGAAGGAATTTTTTTTATTCCACATCCTTCGAATATGTCGCCATCGAGATGTTTTCAAAACATAACTTGATTATATCTTTCGTATAAACCGCTATCAGGATATTAGATTTCGAATTTGACATTTATAGGGCTTTTTAAGGTTATTGCATCATAAAATAAATACCGATAGAAATATATATATACCATTATACATATAAGTTCAACTACATATACTTGACAAATTTTCAAACTCAATTTGTTTCAAAAACGAAGGGTGATATGAAAAAATTTATTCTATTTTTTCGACCTTTTTGTAGGTGTAGATTAATTTGTTTTTTTTTTTATAAAATCATATACTTCTTAATGGATCAGTCGATGCAGCTCGGTAGCTTCTACAAAAAATTATTAACCTATTTATTTCGTTCATACAAATTAAGATATTTAGAAATTATGGAGATCAAATCATGCATTCTGCATGTATATTTCATACTACTGATAAAAATGTAATTGATTGTAAATTATAATCGTTCTGCTCTGTTTATATACGCGCTCTATAAAAATAATTATGAAAGTAATATCAGTTTCTATTAATACAAATTTAACTATAATTATTAATATATATTTTAAATAACACAAAAGTTACATCTTATATTTATTAATCCAAACAAATACGAAACCTTCTTCCGATAGCATAATCAGAAAAAAGTATTTAGTGTAATTTAGAACTTTTTTTTTACTTTAAATAACTAAAGAATAAAAACATATACGTATATTTCATTATCCATTTTCAATTTCCCGTTATGCTATTAAAAGAACGACCTTTCCGCGGTATATGAGCTTTAATACCAACTTCTCATTCAATACTAAAGTATCATTTCGTTTTTCTCGTAACGCATTACCTCGCGTCGCAATCTCGAAACGAGCAACAGTCATACCTCGGTTGATGTGTGGTAGTGGTGGTTTCGCTTCCGATACTCGCCCTTCCGCTTTCAGAGGATGCACTCCAGTTTCCAGAGCTGGAATGAGGCGGCTCGTCGCGATTGCTTCCCTTTCGTCTTTCTCTTCTTTGGGCTGCGCTTTCACGCAATTTCACGCTCGGTTGTCTGTCGGTGCTTGGGACGGATACCGGTATGCTCGAGGTACTCTTCCCGCTCGAACTCGAGGAACTCGGCTTCCTTTCGTGAGATTTCTCCTTTCTGCGCCTGGTTATTACCATTTCGTAAATATTTGTTTCTTCGGCTGTTCTCGACTGACCTTGATCCTGTTCTGACCTCTCTGCACCGGAAGCGCTTGTCTCCTGTTGCTCCGACTGTTGACTGGATTTCGGACTGATTAGTTTCAATCTGGATATACCCCACGCTTTTAACGTATTGAAGTGAGATTTTTTTTCCGTCGGCGAGTCTTTTTTCGACGAACCCAATATATCCGTACTCGCTGATCGATGAGCTCTCGACGCTATATTTGACATTGTCTCTTCCGCTTCTTCTCCAGTCGTTTCTCTATAAATAAAGCCAAAGATTTGCACTGTCGTGTTTGAATCTAGTCAATTCCTATTGCGTATAATTTCATCACCCCTGAATAGCCAAAATCAAGCACGGTAGAGATAATATACGTATAAACTCACTCTCCGATAGCCTGTCGAATTTCCTTCTGATCGGTACCAGCGATCGTATTTCGTCTTTTTCCTCTGGGCCTGCGAGGCCTCGATCGTCGTTTCACCGCTGTCTCTTGATTTTCTTGACTAGACAGCAGAGATCTTCTTCTCATCGACATTCTTTCAAATCCTCTTCCGCTGATATCTACCGCCACGATTTCCGCTGGGAATCTACAACACACATTATGTCATCGTTACCAACCGGCATCAGAAACCAAAATTCGAAAGTCAATGTAGGTGTTAACGATGGTCAAACATGAAAGTTGTCGCAGGTAATGAAATTGAAGGTCGAACTTAATTTTAGGGCACATGGAATTTGCGATGTCTCTTATAACATATGTGGCTTTAATAAGAAGAATCGAAAAATATTAATTTTACGCGACGCGGAGATCATTATTTCAGAAGTTACTCCCATATAAAGTTAATGCATACCGTACAATAAACTCTGGTCGACAAACTTAGATCATTGTCATTATAGCAGCCTATTTTGCGCAAGCAGTATATTGAAGAACGCCAATTCCCTTATGTCTATTCGTTGATAACATATTTCTAAATAATATTAATTAACCTTATCCCAAGCCTAGATCAATACCAATTCATTCTGTTAATTAAGCTCTTGATAATACACGTGTCATAAAATATGTATGTGTGTCCAAGTAAACTGCACAATATGCATAAACTTTATATAATACATACATGACTTTCAAAATAACGACTCAAAAGTGCGCCTTTGAATTAATATTTTTGGATTCTATTCGTTAAAAGTTAACATGTGCTATAAAAAAAGTCAAAAATCCGAGATACCCTAAAACGAAGTTCAACCAAATTAAACGTCACAAAAAGAAGTTATCGAGATGAGCCCTTAATGAACTCGATGTTCTTCATAGTTCCGTGAAGCTATAGAAAATTTACAGTCGGGAAAATCGACAAAAATTGACTCGCTCGTATTTATTACACTTTTACGGTGGCGTGAATTTTCTGCTTACTTGAGAGCGATTGCTTGAACCTGTTCTTCGGGGCTAGGGAGCTTGTGATCAACGGCATCGTCGGTCGTTGTATCTCCAAGGATTCTGGACATGCAATCCGGTGGTACAGTAACGTCTCCGAGCGCTTCCGTAGATGTCCATCTTCGTAGATCCTCGATAGCAGCTGGCTGTAATGACGAATTATATGTGAGACAGAATCACCGGATTTCCTCCTTCGATCCTACAGTTAAGAAACGAGAGTATAAGCGAACGAACGAATGCACGATATTACAACAAGGAAACTACTACTGATATTATATTGCTTCTGTTTCTAAGAAACTTGATGCCGTAGAGAAAAGCAACTAACATGTTTTATGCTCTACAGCACTGCGTGGGCGCAAGTATTGTCGGATGTCACCTCGTGACCAAGCGGCTTTCACGCACAGAATACGGAACGGATTGTGTTTCAGTTTAGCCCTTCTCTACTCTAGCGAGATGTACTACTTACCAACTAAAAATGGATTGAGTATTTTTTACGTTCTCGATTCTCTCAAACAGGTTCGTGGCTCACCAACGAAGTTCAACTGCTTCAACCCTTTACGTACTGGTGTGTTGATGTGTTGATTTTCGAAAAAATTATGGATTATTGTTTAAGTGTACAGAGTGCATCTTTTATATCATAAGTTTTACAAAATGAAAGTTAAAAAATATTTTTCGATTTAAGTGTCTTAATACTTCTTTATAAATAATACGAAGATCCGCTAATTCATGTATAAAATTTATAGCTCTATTCTAAAAAATAAAGGTGATCTTGAAATATTCAAAATACCATCATTCTCAGAGTGGATACTTATACAGGGTATCTATACACAACAAACAAACAAAGTTAACCTTTTCATCTTGTTAATCGTATGCAACACAATAAAACTATTTGTACTATACAATGGCTCCTACAAAATTATGCAACTTTTGTATAAAACATTTTTTCGACTTTTGTATCACAACGAAAATATTTCGGCTGATAAAGTTAAGTGGTACAACCTATATATGTAGATGTCGCGTTCCCTTTTATTTTTTTCTCTCTTTCTATTCTCCTTTTTAAGTACTTTGTTTATAAACACTATGACAACCGATGTCACGTAATCTATGATTATATGAAGAGTGGTAAGCGATAAATGGTAAAATTGGCTTTTGGACCATTAATGTCTTTGCCATTACTTCTTTCATTTCTTGCCGCGATGGCGCAGCCAGTATCAATGCTCCAAATGCTAATTTTGCCACTTGCCACTCAGTTGGTGTATGATCTATTTCAAACCGATAGTTGGGCTGTGGTTAAACAGAGCTACATGTTGCGCCGACCATTAGCGATTATTTGTAATTCGACGTTCTGTGTTCTGCGAGTGGATCGCGAATGGTCCGCGAGTGGTCCGCGAGTAATCGGAAGTGGAACTGTCGCTCTACCCGGTCACAGCGCAACCATCATTTTATGATTCAGTTGTCGTTCTAAAGTTGTCCGTCTGAGTTAAGCCAAAATTTATGAATTTGATTTATTTTCTGCCGCCTTGTTGCTACTCGTTTTACCGTTATTCCCGTTACCGCTTGCCACTCTCTATATAATCTCTGTATAATCATGGCCATAAGAAGCATCGTATCTATGTACTTGAAGTGGCGTATACAGTGGAATCTTTCAATTTCTACATCGCACTCACTTTCACGGCAACATATAATTCGCGCATTTTAGGTCTTTCAGATAGCGTACAAGTTCGAAGAATAAACTACGACAACGTTATACGCTTTTAATGCAAATATGAAATTTTCCGTTTCGTAAGTAGACAAATTAATTGTGTGAAAACTAATAACCAGATCAATTCGTCTATTTTGGTATGGCTACTATATACTTATCACAGAGCCTTGGTATTGTATGACATGTTTAGCCGAAGAGATGAGAGCATCTACTACGGCGAATATAGGAGCGGAACTGATCCGTCGGGCTTCTGAGGTGACCAAGGTTGCCGAGACATTCCAACAACTACAAGGGCGCGCAAGGGGGAGCGCTGAAAGTAGTGGCGAGGTCCATTGACGCTGGTGTAGGCGCCATTCTGGAGGTTCCCAAGGACCAGAAGAGGGAGAAGGCCGCTGCGCTCGCAGCACGGCTGATCCAGGCCTTGGATCCGAACAAGGTCCGCGTGGCGACACCCTTCGGAAGCAAGGGTGACCAGGATGGATATTGCGGCCACCAAGGAGGAAATCAGGAACACCCTAGCGAAGGAGAGCGGCTACAAGGCGGAGGACATCCGACTGGGGGAGATCCGCCCCGCTCGAAACGGCCTTGGATCCATGTGGATACGAGGCCCAGCTGGTGCAGTGAGGAAAATGGTTCAGGCTGGCAAAATTGTCATAGGTTGGTCGATAGCAAAGG
Organism: Bombus soroeensis; assembly: GCA_014737365.1. Taxonomy (NCBI): domain Eukaryota; kingdom Metazoa; phylum Arthropoda; class Insecta; order Hymenoptera; family Apidae; genus Bombus; species Bombus soroeensis. Next base: position 118,306 of record JACXIL010000184.1, read on the forward strand.
TCGAAGCTATCGAGCGAAGACCTTTACAATGTTACAGGTGCCTGGAGATTAGACACGTAAGCAAAACCTGCACCTCCAAGGAGGACAAGGGGCACCTGTGCTACAGATGCGGCAAGTCGGGGCACCAAGCTAAAGCGTGCTCTGCCGCGTGTCCGAAATGCCTGCTCTGCGAAGTGCTCGGAGCACCATCTGTACACAGGATGGGGGGACCGACCTGCCCCCCCCTAAGAAAGGAACAAGAGGAACCACCCGCGGACCCACGGCCACAAGTGGTAATGAAAAAAGCTCGCCGCCGAAGGGCGATCCCAAACCCGCGAGCAAGGAAGCTGGCACGGAGGAAGCCATGGAAGAAAGGACACTAGGGGATTGAAAATGCGCATCCTTCAGACCAACTTGGGAAAGTCAAGACGAGCGCAGGACCTGCTCTACTAAACCATTCGGGAGAACACGGTCGCCCTAGCGGTGGTGACCGAACCATACAGAGTTCGGGATGCTCTGGAATGGGCCGGAGATGCGTACGAAATGGTTGCTGTGGCCTAGACATCAACGCCGGGGGCGTCCGCCCAAGGAGCTCCGCTGGAGCGCGGCAACGGAAACGTCGCGGTCGAGTGGGCAGGGATGGCGGTGGTGGGTGTGTACGTGTCACCCAACAGCGGATGGGCAGCGTTCGAGGAGTTCCTGGACGGGGTTGGCGATTGCGTCAGACGATGCCTTCCCCGGCAAATGCTCGTTCTGGGAGACTTCAACCCGTACTCCACGGAATGGGGAAACCCCAGGACCAACGCGCGCGACCGCGCGCTCTCAGACTGGACCGCCGGACTCTTGTTGGTGAACAGGGGTTCGACCAGTACCTGCGTGGCGTGGAGAGGGAGCTCCGTCGTTGACATCACATGGGCCTCCTCCGATGTATTCTGGCGGAATTCAGGCTGGGAAGTGGCCGAGGGATTCGAGACACTCTCGGACATATTCATAGAGGTGAAAGACACACCTGGACCTGGAATAGTGACTACGGGCGACGGTCGCGGCCCGCCGAGAAGAGGACACGCGCGCCCACTGCCAAGATGGAAGGTAAAGGAGAGGAACGAAGACCTACTCCGGGCGGCCGCTATAGCGTCAACTTGGAGCTGGGAGGCCTCGACGACGATAACCGAAACAGGTGTGGAAGAGGAGGCTGAGATCCTTTGCCGGGCCATGACAGCAATTTGCGACACATCCATGCCACGAGCCACACCGGGCACGGTGCGAAGCAAAGCAGTTTACTGGTGGAATCCCGGCATCGCGGAACTGAGGGCGGCATGAGTCCGGGCCCGAAGACGGTACCTGAGGGCCTGCCATTGGCGACGAAGCGACGAGGAAGAAGTCTCCTTGCGCTACCGAGCGTACCGCGTGCTACGGCGCTCTTTACAAAAGTCATCAGCACGCATTTTCCCCCGCAAGAGGACAGTGGCAGAACAGGCGAGGGAAACAACACGGTCGATAGAATGGAGAGATGACGGGGAAGTCACGAAGGAACAAATGTGAGAGGCGACCAGAAGAATGGCCTACCGCGACGTGGCGCCTGGACCGGACAGAATCCCGGGTCGGATCTGGGGGAAAGTGATTGGGGTTATGGCTCCCAGACTTCGGCGCCTCTACACAAGATGCCTGAAAGAAGGAGTATACCCCCGGGCATAGCGGACGGCGAGGCTGGTCTTGCTCCGTAAAGAGGGTCGACCGACGACTTCGCCGTTGGCCGATATGCCTGTTGGACGAGGCTGGCAAACTCCTCGAGAGAGTGGTTGCCGCCCGCCTGGAATGACACATGGTGGGGCAGGTGCCAGGATGGCACGAAAGCCAATGCGGCTTCCGGAAGGGACGCTCGACGATTGACGCGGTCAGACGCGTGCGAGCACTCACGGAGGACATGGTGTCCCGGGACGGCGTGGCGCTGGCGGTCTCTCTGGACATTGTCAACGCGTTCAATTCCATGCTGTGGGACAGGATAGTGGCAGCCCTGGAGCACTTCGAGGTTCGCAGCTACCTCGTTCGGCTGATCCGAACCTACCTCAACGACAGGTGGGTATGCTACGCCAGCAGGGAAGGGGAGGAAAGGCGGCCAGTCGAGCGTGGCGTTCCGCAGGGCTCGGTGTTGGGTCCGATACTGTGGATCATCGCGTACGACGAAGTACTGCGATTTCTGCTGCCCCCGGGCGCAGCCATGGTGCGCTACTCGGACAAAACTCTGGTCCTGGTCAGAGGTCGCGGGTGGCACGAGACGCTGCGCATCGGCGAAATCGCAACGGTCTGCGCGACTCGTGCTGTGCGCGGACTGGGCTTGTGAGTCTCCCCTGCGAAGTCGGAGGCCATCTGGTTCTATGACAAGAAAAGGCGAGCTATCCCTCCGCCCGATCTGAGCATAAACATGGCAGGGGAAACCGTCGGGGTAGGATTGTGGATGAAATACCTGGGTCTCGTCATCGACAGCCAGTGGACGTTCGAACCACATTTCGACTCACTGTTTCCGAAGGTGTCGGCGGCTGCCAATGCCTTGTGCGGCCTGCTGCCGAACATCGGCGGGGCGGGAGTTGCGATGCGTCGACTATATGAGGGCGTCGTTCGGTCCCGAGCGATGTACGGGGCCCCGGTATGGGCGGACGACCTGATGGCGAGTCGGCGCAGCATTCTACTCCTCAGGATAACCGCCATCAGAATCGTTGGGGGTACCGAACGGTGTCCCACGCGTCAGCGACCGCACTAGCCGCACCCCCCCCCGTGAGAGCTGCGGGCTCTGGCGTTCAAAAGAAGATACGCTCGCTGGAGAGTATGGGACCCGGGAGAGGACTCGACCGAGCAAGCGGCCACGAACGACCTAGGAACCGCCGAGGAGGACACGTGAGACCAGTGACGATCCCAGCTGATCAACGAGGGAAGCGAACATCGAGGCGCGGAGGCGGTCTTCTCAAACTGGGAGGCATGGAGAAGCCGCCGGCCTCCCGCTCATCTTCAGGATGACCCAGGTGCTCACTGGGCACGGCGTGTTCGGCGAGTACCTGAGGAAAATCGGGCGGGAGACGACGGACATCTGTCACCACTGTGGGGAGGGCAGAGACACAGCGCAGCACACGCTGGATATCTGTCCGGCGTGGGAGCTGTCCCGTTGCAGCCTGCGGCACATCATAGGTGAAAGACTGACCCCCTCGGCGATGGTAGAGGCGATGCTGAGAGGGTGACAGGAATACGAGGCCGTTCGCCTCTTCTGCGAGCGAGTTATGCTCGCAAGGGAGCGAGCAGAAAGGGAGAGAAAGAAAAACTCTCACCTTTGTAGGATAAGACGATGGAAGAGGATGGCAGTCAGACGGCCTAGAGTCATCGCCATCCCAACGAACCACGACTAGAAGGAGAGATAGCGCTAGGGGAAATGCCCCCCCCCCCAACGCCAAATTAAGCAGACGAAGAAGTCGTAGGACGAGCTCGAACAAGAGGACGCGGGAAAGAGGTGCAACGGAAGAGAATTCACAAGAGGTTCCTGAAGTACTCCTGTCATACGCATAGGATGGTCATCGTGGAGTTTTAGTCGGTAGGAGTCCGACACTACGCTGCTGCTACCGATCATTAACCACCGGAGTGTCCATGAGGATTTCTCCACGTACAAAAGAAAAGATTAACCATTTACATATTAAACAACATACTAAATATATTGCAACCTTCTGAAAGAAGACGCAAAATGCCGTAAAATATTTCTAGTATAGTAAAAAGTTTCATTTCGTTTATTGCTCTATTATTCAAATTTTAATAAATTTACATTTAATTGCATTAAGTTGCATTATATTATAACAAAAAATCACCAAGAATATGTTACAGTAGTGGCCAAATTGAAAAATGTCCCTTCCATGTATGTGCGAATACAAATTACATTCAACATATTAATAGTGTACAGGTTATACTTACTGATCTTACACAATTAAATATGCAAATAGACTATATATTAGTAGCATTTTCATTTTTTCGCCGCCTTCCAGAAGGTTGCAGTATATTTGATATGTTGTTTAGTAAGTAAATAGTTAATCGAACCGTTGTTACATATGTGTGTAAATAAAATACAAATAAATATAAATCATTTCATACCTTCAGCTGTTCAACGATAATAGTTTTTTGACAAAAAATCTTTCATTTCGCATTTTTTAGTGAAGCGATCACTATTACAGAGCCAATGTAAAATGGTTTTCATTGTCACTAATAAAGCAATAATTTATTCCTATCTATTTATTATTTATATCAATTTTTAATTCTTATTAATGATTAAAAAATTGTATGGTCTGACCAGTTCTACATGCGAATAAGGAATAAACCAGCTGTACACTGCCAGCGATATTATACTTTGAACTGTGATAGAGGAGGCTATTTCTATAACTTGATATTGTATCATATATCAGTTCGCAATGAAACCATACTTATGTCGGAAAACGAATCCGCAGAACAATGTTTCCTGCGAAGAGAAAACGAGTTGAAGCCTATATTATAAAACGCAATTTTAAAGCGCTCACCCAGGCCTCTGCTTTAGAATCATCTCGATATCAGTCCAATAATTGCAGAGCGAGCACTGAACACACGTAAATGAAATTGGTGAACAACAAATTCTTTACAATAACAATAGCTAACAATGAACAAACTAGAAAAATTTTGCAAACAGAACCGATTGGTGGTCTACCCCTGGGAGATGCGAAAGGTTTCATTCCGGTAGCTCAATCCAATCCTAATTAATAGATGAACATACATAAAAATTGGATTTTTGCAAAGGAATAGTTTATAAAAAACAAGTGCAAAAAGGTTTTGTAACTGAACCAGTGGTAAAGCATGCCCTACGAAATACAAAAGGAATTGTCTCAGATGGTCAAGGCGTTCCGGAGGCTTTGATGAACATATACAAAATCGGTGTAAAAATATTAATTTTCTTTAAACAAAAATAGTTTACTATGACCAAGAAATTTTTTTAACGGATAAAAATACAACCTGTAAAAAGGAATCATTCCGATTAGTCTTGGAAAAGCCGTTTTGGAGTAATCGGCGAATATATACATGAATACAGAAAGAAATATACATATCAAATATAGATACCTTCCTTCTTTTCCGAAATTGCTACAAAAATAGAGGTTTTTGTAACTATCTTTATTAACCTTTTATAACTTCTTATAACTTTTTATTAACTATCTCGTATTTTTTACTGTAAAAGTTGGATTTATTGTAACGTAACAAGTCTTATTTTACAGATAATTTTATTATTACAACTTTTTATTGGAAATTTCTCACGTATGATTGATAGTTTTTCAGATATGAAGCGAAATGTAAAAAATATCGTGTTTTTTGCTTGAACGATATTTTGTTTATAAGGCACAAAAGGAAAATTATTTGAAAATGGCTTATTTTATTCTAAATATCGTTTCGAGTCATATAATGCAAATAAATTCTATTATCAATTTCATTCTGGATTCGCCTTTTTTAGACTGAATTTGACTGGATTAATCGAGGACTCGTTAAAGCCGATTGATCATGCCCTACTAATGACTCCGTCGCTTATTTGTCGAACGTAACGTTGATAACCGATTCGCCGAATGTGAAAGAGAAAGACAATATTTTACGGGGTATTTGCACCATGTATTATGTATCGAAACGAAGAAGAGAATTATCCGAGCCCATATATCGAAAAATGTCTTTTTTTTTTCAGTCGACTTTCACGCGATGGAAAAATCGTTTCTTTCATCTTTTTTATGTTTATGACTTCAAACACGTAATGTAGTACGGGAAAGTATATTTTATTGCTCATGTAAATTTACAAATTTACAAAATTACATTCAACTACTGCTTCTGAATATCATTCCTTGGCATCTACAAAAATTGTTAGCAACAAGTAATTCATGAAGTGCGTTTTCAAAGAATTTGCATTCAACTTTCTAACATCATTCTATTATAACACCATATTCTTCAACTCATCTTTCTTCATTTAGGCAAAGACATGAAAATCATATAGTGGTGGGTTCATACTGTACGATGCATATTTCTATGATTGTCGTTGAAATTTATACAACGAAATTTTTTATAATATGCAATTGGCTGATTCAAAACAAATTAATATTTACTATACACCATTAATAAGAATGTTCCATATATGTAGTCACCTAATACCACTTACATATCTCTTTAGGAACAGAAGAGCCAGATAGCTTATTTATTTCCTTATTTACATATCACAATTCAATAAAAGATCAAGCCAGTACGGCCATGGACTTAGTGTTTCTTACATAGATCACGTATTCCATATGTCTGATATCAGCCTGATAGTACAACGGAATGTAATCCGTGTTGATTTCAGCCTTTAAATAAAGGGCGGTTAACATTAGTATAAAGCGAAGAGGAAAAGAAAAAAGAAGAAAGGGAAGAAAAGTATCTGAGCTGATTCGTGTTCGAATCGAGCTTTGAAAAATCTAGCTTTGAGAAATCATGGATCCCAAGATTTCTCCAAAGAAACCTCGGCATTTATATGAAATAAGGCACATCTCACTGATTTCAATGACCCTGAGATATGTATTATTAAATTTAAGTCTTAAATAATTCCATCAATATACGTATGTAATAAAGTTTAATATTCTGTTACACAAACGCAAACAAGAAAAGTATTAATATTATAAAGTATTATTGTCTAAAGTGTTGATGGGTGAAGATTGCACATTTGTCGATTTGCTACAAATTGGTTCTTTAAAATCTACCACCTATCTCTATATAATGGGACAGTGTACCAAATATATATATGTAACCAAAGCCTATCCAAAATCTATCTAAAAAATTAGAAATACGAAATGTAACATCAAAATACATGTGCGTAATTAGCTGTACATTAAAATTTGTACGTAAAATCTGTACATGAAATTAAGATTGAATAGCAGTTACATATACAGTGTTTTAAAAAACTGGAATGAAACCTCAGGATCAAACTATATAGTACTTATCATAAGAAACAAACAGGTTTAATAAACATAAGCCCAAAAATGTCATAAGTTTCAGAGTTATAAAATGATAGCTTTTTTCCTGTTCGCTAAAGAGTTTTTTGCTTCTTTGATGAATGCTATTATATTGGGTTGGCAACTAAGTGAGGTTGGGTTGTCATTACCACCTAACGATAAAATCCGCAATCACTTAGTTGAAAATCCAATAAATAATTCTAAAGTTTGAGCCAAATTTTTTGACACCCTACATGGCGAAACTGTTTAAGACATTAATCTTGTCAACATAATTCAAAATAATTGAAATCCATTGTATATACATAAGCTAATAATAATGTATACCATAGCTATAATTAAATAATTGTTAGCGATTCAATCCGATTATATTTTTCGAGATTTGTATAATGAGCTTAGGCTCGAGGCGACAACCAGTCGCCGAACGTATCCGCGGTCACGGGATAAACGTTTTTGCCTAACAAGGGCATGAAGTAATTGTATAGCTCCCCTTAAAAGAAATAGTTGTAGCGACACTAGACAGTAAACATACCAACGGTTTCTATCCCGTGGCTCGCCACGCGCAGACCCTACACTTCGGGTCGGATAATTACCAGATGTCGATGCATCTTCACAGTACATGTTCAGCTAGCCTGAGGACCCCCTATAAATTTTAGAATTTAGTTAACTAAGGTCCTTCAAACGGGCAAACAGCCTTTCAGCCAGGAGGAGCTCTTCGAAGCGACAAAGAGGATGGCATCCCGCGACGTGGCACCGGGTCCGGATGGAATACCAGGCCGGATTTGGGTAGAGTCAATCAACACCGTGGCTCCACGCCTACGACACCTGTTCACCGAATGCCTGAAGGAAGGTGTCTACCCCCGAATATGGCGGACGGCGAGATTAGTCCTATTACG
>JACXIL010000185.1:613778-629971 GCA_014737365.1 Bombus soroeensis
GTTGTGTTCAAGAAAACCAAATTACAACATCATCAATATTTTGACACAACGAAGCTACCATAATATATACTATTCTCTTTTCTTCTTTATGATCCTATATGAACACGCATTTTTTCCTTATGCTAATCAATTAATTAGATAACTGACGCGTTATACACGCCAACATATAATTAGATGCCTGATCCAGATGTATATATTCTAATATTGTATCAAAAGACAAAGTAGCTGTCACTTATGATTCTAGTCGAAATTAATTACTTCTTTGTGTTTATGTGATTATAATAATCTTAATCAAGTGAAACAAAACAGAGGTCCCAATATAATCGATTCTACGTACCACTTGTTGTATGGTAAAAAGAGATTTCAAGGACCAAACGATCAAGAAACACAATCTTCTGATAATTTTCAAGATGAATTGTACCTCTAATACGATATGTATGTACTAAAAATTACTTTGCTCTTTAATTTGATGAATCAGTAGAGACAAGGTTGTACAAGAGTACTGGACTAGAAATGGTTTGAGATTTTCATTAAAGTAAATAAGTAATGCAATATCATTACTGATCATTATATTCCCTCCTTGCAAATAGTGCTTATACCTTTTACAAAAATAGAGATGGACTTTTTCTAAACTACCAGACTACATAATTGTATAAAACTCAATAGTTTACGTATAAAATACTAATAAAAAACTAGATTTCATTATGGTATAATTACAGAAAATAACTTGTGTTTATCAATTCTCGTCTAAATTTGTGAAACACATTTCTACGTCCATCTCTGTGCAACAAGAATATCGTTTAGAACAATAATCAAAGTAGTATAATTTAAACACTTGTTCCATGCATACTAATTCCCTGTATAATTCACTTATAACGAGAAAAGCTAAACTGATATTAGTTTTTCAATCTTAATATAAACACTTGTTGCCTGTTTAAGAAACAATTTTCATAAATTTACAGTTGTAATAAAACAGAAAATTAATACATTTGCCTGGTTATTAACTATTGAGTATGCATGGAAACAGAATATATTGACATTAAAGTACAACAAAATAATAAATAAATAAATATTTTAATCTTTAATTACTAATGTAAGTTATACTTACAAATAATCCCGTTAATACTTAGGTTTATTATTTGATATATAATTGGAATGAAATGACATTATTTGTATGTCAAAGACGGGCAGTCTGGTTGTATAATGCAAAATGTTAAAAATCGACAACTAAAAAGAAATTATTTTCTTGGCAGCATAATATACAAGGCAACGATAATTTTATATAGGATTCTTAAATGTTTGGACACAAGACATTATTTCATGGTCTTGATTGCAATATAGAGCTTTTCTGGAATTTATCTACACCTGCATAAGTAACTGGTTAACAACTTAATTCCAAACTTAATCTCATTTTATGCACAGAGGAGAAAAACATAGACGTAAAAGATGATAACAAAGACGTTATGGTCACTGTGCACTACTTTAACATTAAAGTGACTTTTACATATGTAAGTTTAAACACATTCAATTTGGACAAATTCGTTTAGAAACAATATAAATATTTCATTGGTAAGACAATAAAATATTTTCGTTCTTTTTTATCCTTTCCTTAATACAAACAGTGAAAGAAGGTTCAATATGATATTACGAAACTATTGTTTCAAGGGAAACTTCTGTATTACATAGCTGTTCCCAAAAGTCATTCACTGCAATGAGTCCAACATTTTCTAACACATGTATACGCATTTTTAAATTCAATCAGGCAAAGCTGTAAGGATCAATAGTTTTGCTAGAACAAGGTTGGACGTCATCAGGTGGTGGATGCCATTGTCCAGTCCACATGGCAGTACGATCCATAGCTATTTCTGCTGCTTTCTCCATACTGTTGCTAGATGTACATTCCATTTCCCAGTGGAAACCATTTTGAGTCACTTGTATTGAACTAGATTCATCTATGCCACAATAGTCCTGTGCTTTATTGTTCACTGGCATTTGTAAAGTTTTATTTCTAATTTGCATAGAACCACTGCCTCTATGTTCAGCACCAGGCCAAGGTCGGGATTGTTCCACGGACTGTAGAGGTAATTTCCGCGGCACCCGTCTAGATTTATTATCCTCCAGAATATGACCACTATTGGTTTTGGTACTTATTAGATTTCCATCGCCTGAACTACTATCACCATCTCTTTTTCGCCTTCTCCTTCTCCTTTCAATATCGACATCACTTCTTTGAATATCTTCGTTAGTTTCTTGGGTATGTAAGAAGTGTTCCCTTGCAGAAGCCCAGTGATCTTTTCTATTGGCATCTTGCTTATATTTTGTATGATTATCATTGCCGTGATGGCCATTATTTGTGTTTGTATCACTGTCTGTATTTTGTTTCCTCGACTGTTGATTTTTGACAGCCCATGAAGCAGGCCTCTTAGGGCTCCGCTCTTTGAGAGTAACCTAAAAAGATAAAAATTAGAATTATTGACAATAGTTTAAACATAGTTATAAAATAATGATAAGAAATAAAATTACTTACTCCTGAAGAGGAAGAATTGTCAACAGGCTTATAAAGTTGTGTTGGTGTATGATTGCGACTATCTGAACTCCTACAACTTGATCCACTGCGACCATGTATCCATGAAAGTAAGAAGGCTAAAATAGCACATGACAGTCCAAGCGCTGCCGCGGCAGACAACTGAGACCGAGTGCGTTTTGGCACCCAGCCAGCACTGTGATATTCCCATATAGAGCATGCTAATAATGCACTACTCAAGGCATAAGATAAGCCTATACCAGTGAATATCCAAGCATTCTATAAGAGGTGGATTCTATCAGATATATCAGTGTCAAAATATTAAATCACTAATAAATATACATATAAAAATTTATATTTTTAATCATAATGGTAACATTAACTAAAAATAGAATATTGATAAATCATTGACTACTTACCAATTTTGCCCAATTGAAAGGAAAAACATATATAACATGCGAAATATCAAGGAAGAGGAGCAATGCAGTGACCAAAAAACAGAAAACTGCTACAAAGATCATGAAACGCAGCCGCCCGATTAAAGGCAACATAAATAAGCTGACCTTGGCAGTGCCGGAGCTGCATAATGTTGCCAAACACGCTGCAGATGATATCTATGTAAACAATATAACGTAACTTATTGTTTTAGGAATAAATAAATGAAATAATAATCTAAATGCTGCAGTACTTACAAGTAGTAAAAGTCTAATAACACCAACAGCAGTTTTAAGATGCCCCTGTATGTCACAATAAAGTACCAAGTGACTTGCTCTTGGCCAAGCCAAAGCATTTGAGGAAGAGTCATGGTGATCACCATAGCCATAGTGACCATGATAATTAGCATGTGAGTCCCATGAATGGACTGTTGAATGGACCCCTGGTGAATCCAGCTCCAAAGGTTGGGAGCTAATTTGCCCCCCTGTTCTACTGCCTGCTATTAATATAATATCAAATAATATATATGTTGATACTCTATTCTTTCTAAATATTTGCAGTTCACAAATTATTTTCTTACCAATATCAAAGTCCTGAATGTCCTCAGGTCTAGAATATGCAGAGGCTGGTAGTTCCAGGTCACGAATCTCTTCTAAGAGAAGTACTTCTATCTCGTCGGCTGCATACAAGTCCGAAACCGAGTGAAGATGATGCCGAGTCTCGCTCATTACTTAGGCACACTCGAGTGTTTACTCCTTCCTGCCTGCCGACGATCTTTCCTATTTGATCCACTATTAACCACCATTCGTTACTCATTGAATTAAGCAACTGCTTTATACGTTTGCCAGCCATTGTCTACGCATGCTGTGTGCCATCTCTTTTCTGCACGCAATACCATCCCTTGGCCTTCAGGCCACACCTATAGAAATTAATTAACATTGCACAACAACAATGAGATACCAAGTATTAACAGTAAATATTCATTATTTAACAATCCAATGACTATGTGGATGGGGAGACAAAACTTTGAGATAAAAGAAATAAACACAATTGTAAATAAAAATAATTTATTCTATATATAAAAACATAACAATAACAAGCAATAAATAAAAACGTATGAAGTAAGAACTAATATAACCAATATAATTTTAATATATCAATCCAATTCAATGATAGTTTTATATTAAAACTTAAAAATATAAAAAATATAGACTAGATTATTATAAAATATTATAAATTATAAATCCAATCCAATGGTGTAACAAAAGAATTATTTCAGTGCTATCAAATTAATACTTAAAAATATAAAAAATATAAATTACCACTTATAATTATATATTTAAATAACAATTTATACAATAACAATACAATATATACAGTGGCTACAAAAACTATTTGCACACCATTATATTTACTATAACATTTATATAGTAATTAATTAAATTCAAATATGACTATAAAAATTTCATACAATGAAAATGAAATGTAAAACTTAATAAAATGACACTTCATTGAAAAATACAACTACGTACATGCAAAAACTTTTGGTAGCCACTGTATTTTTAAACATTCAAGTCTGTTTCATAATAGGTTGGAACTTCCTATCCTTTTATTATTAATATACGTCATATTCCACATATTTCGAATATACTTAATATTATTTACAGTATTATCTTAAAACATAAATGCACACATAAATGAAAAATCAAAATTAACATATTATCTATATTATAAATAAAATACGCTTTAACTGATTGTGTGTAAATTATTATTTTTTCGATTCGTAAAAGTTACAGTATAAAAACGCGGTAGACATAAGAGAAAAATTTGTTAACCTGTCTTTTATGATATTCGTCGTATTTAACGTCAAACGTTTGAAATATGTATAAAAATACCTGGATTTCATGGTTAGTTGTTTTTATAAAAAAGTATCTATTAATTTCAAATCCACATGTGGTTGCATGTGACATCTCATCAGAATGTACCAAGTGTGATGATCATCGACATTGTAAATTCGACGATAAAAATGTGAAAACGTACCTCGATTTTGTTCACGATGAACCAACACGGAGATCACATTTTTCCGAAATTTTTCATAATAAATTCGGTGACTGTCTGAAGAATAGCCGCCATTGCCTTTTTGCTGTTTTTACTCATAATCTATGCTCGTCACGACGACCTAGAAATAGCAGATGGAACAACTTGACCCTTTTTAACATTCGCTGCCTAATAAAAGAAGAAAAGAAAAATAGGACAAATACATAAATTATTTGCACACGAATAAATACGAACTTTTTTCGATTATAATTATTCATTTAAGTTATGAATTTAAGAAATAATATGTAAATTGTTATATTTTGCATAACTATATTACTTGTATAATTTATTAGTTAACTTATTAGTTACGTGTTATATGCATATCTTATTAGTTACATCTTGCTAACTAATAAAAAGAAAAATAAGGCAAATACATAAATTATGCGCCCACAACGATGCAAAACTTTTTTCTATTACATTTGTTTATTCAAATTATAGAATTAAGGAATGATATACAAGCTACGATTGTGAAATTCGAAAATTTAATTTACTTTACGCGTCTCTGTAGAACATATCAAATTTATAAAAAATATAATAAATAAAAAATTGCATTTTCTAAAAGTATGTTAATATAATAAGATAAATTAGTTATGAAAATGGTAATATATTAAAAAAATAATTTCAACTTTGTTTTAGTACAATAAACATATATGATCAATGTAAAATTATTTATTGTAATTCTTTAAATTATATTTAAAGTAGTTATAATTTAATACCGTAATTTGTCTGAATGAGAGGAATGTATTCATTCGATAAAATACTCGTAATTATGTAAAAAATATTGTAAATCAAATCCCTTCTTGGTTGTAAAAGCGCAATAAAGAAATAATATAATGATTTGTCTAAGAAATTAATAAAGTTTCTAAAATTTATATTTTATTAATATTTGTAATCGCATATATTTTGAATAAATTATTTTTTAAAAATCTGTCTGAGATTAGTTCTATAGCAAATAATTGTTTCTTTATTTAATGAAACGAATAATCTTTTCTTTTATTACAAGTTCGTAAAATAATAAACAAATTGTTAATGTGTTTTTAAGAAATTTTGTTTTCATTGGTAATACGCCTTGTTATGTCGCATCCATTAAAATCTCACTTTAAGCAGTTCTTAGGTGGACAATTAACTATAGTAAACTGTATACTATATGTCAACTCGGTCTGTCAAGTTGACAGGAAAGAGTGTGTTTGCTTTTTTTATTAATATTAAAGTACGAACGCCTATTTTAATTAATTGAAAAAAAAGAGCACTTTTTAATCATACGTGTTAAAGAAGTATGATATTTATAAAGTAATTTGTTATTTTAAATCATACCTAGAAATCATTTGTGTCTTTTTAGTTGTAAGCGTTAATCATATTTCGTATTTTTAACCATCGTCTTCCATTATGAACACATAGTAAGTGTTTTGATATTAATTTCTAAAGAATTATTGTCGTTTAACCAATTTTACATTAAACAAAGTATCATTTATCATATACGTAATATAGAATATCATTCACGTAACTGATAAGATATCTAATCACGCATTTAAAATAATATTATATTGTTTATTTTATATTTACTTATTATCCATTGTAACGTTTCCTGTAATAATATTTATCTGATATAATTTTTAGTAACAGAAACGGACCAGGTATATCAGGAAATACTTTTGATCGTTGGGTACAGATGACCAATATGCACGATGATTCTACTATCACAAAAATGCAACATCAGTTTTGGGTTACGAAACAAGCTTTATCACGAAAGTTAGGTAAAAAGGAAGATGAATGTATAGTAGCATCTGATGCAGAATTGGATGCCAAATTAGAACTGTTTCGTAGCATTCAGGAATCTTGCTCTTATTTACAAAGAATTATTGACAAATATCAGGAGCGATTGTGCAGTAAGTTATTACTATTTAAGTCTCTATAAAAGAGGATTTGCTAAGGTAAAGAAACATTTAAAAATAATAAAAATGACTGTATTATTAAATGTTATATAGATCTTGCACAAGAAGAAAATGCAATGGGACGGTTCCTTAAAGATGCTGGTAAACAAGATAAAACTAGAGCTGGCAAGATGATGACAGCAGTTGGAAAATCCTTATCATATTCTGGTCAACAAAGACTTGCACTAAGAGCACCATTAGGACGATTGTATCAGGAAGTAGAAACATTTAGACAAAGAGCTATTGAAGACACACTGCAAAAGGTTCAAGCAATGGAAAAAGCTCGTACAGAGTACAGAGCTGCTCTGTCATGGATGAAAAATATTTCTCAGGAATTAGATCCTGATACATCAAAACAATTAGAAAGATTTCGTAAAGTTCAAACATGTGTAAGACAGTATGTATTGTTAATTATTGTTAACATCTAAATTCTATATACATTTAGATAGTTTTGAATTTATGATTTCTTTATTCATACAGAGGTAAAATAGCCTTTGATAATCTGGCTTTAGATTGTCTTCAAAAGGTAGATCTATTAGCAGCAGCAAGATGTAATATGTTTAGCCATGCTTTAGTTTTATATCAGAGTACACTTCTAAATTTTACTGAAAAATCTGCACAAGCATATTCTACAATAGCAAGCAGTTTTAAAGGCTATCAACGATATGATTTTATGGTAGTAAGAGAACTAGCTGAACCCTCAAGTAAATTAGCTCAAGAAACTGGAGGTGATGATGATCTCGATGAAAAAGAGAAGTAAGTTATAAATTTTAAAAAGTGTTAATAACAGAATTTTTACTGATAAAATATATTTTTTTTATCATAGGTTATCAATTTTTGACATGGATTATCATGACAGTGTTGAAGAAGCTGAAGAAGTAAAACCAGCCAAACAAAATACAGTTGAAATTGATAAACAAGATGAAAAATTATTGGATATTGATTATGAGATGAAAGACATGAAAGGGCTGGAAGGATTAGACATGAATTCCAGTTCCTCGAATAATGAAATTACTTCACAGTCTACTTCTAATGTAGAACATAAGGAGAATCTCGATCAACTTTTTCAAAATTTAATTCTAGATAACTCCACTCATAGTAATATGCAAGAAGGAAATCAATCTGAACTTGATAGGAAGTTTGGTGAACAAAGTTTAACGATGGATATATTTGACAAATCTGATACAAATCTTAATCTGGCTGATTTCTCTTCCTTAGAAGAACAAAATTCAAGAGAGCAATCTTTACAGTTCCTCACATCCGAAAATATGGTACTTTTGAATGATATTCTCACTGATAAACAGAATGATGATAACGAGTGGGATGCGATATCGCATGATACATTTTTGCCACCGAATATATTGAAACAAAGTTTGGGCGATGCAGCGCTTGGCATTGGACAGAAGAGCATGCCTACTATCAACATGGGTGACAGGGTAAGGAAAAATTAAATTTGTTTTTACCAAAATTAAATAAAAAATATCTGAAACACTATTATTAATTTTTTCCTATATTTTTTCTTAGAAAAAAAATAAGACTGGCAAAAAAGGTAATTCCTGGTTGGATTTATTTGCTGAACTGGACCCTTTGGCTAACAATCCCATGGAAAATCTTTCTGATGACAGTAATGCATCTGCTTAATTTTTTAAAGTATTTAAAACTATACTATCATGACATATGATTAGTTGCAGTTTATAGCAACAGTCAAAAGAGATATTTTTATTTTCTCCGAATAGGATAATGCTACGAGTATTATCTATTTCTTACATTTGCACTGATATTTCATACTTATTAGTTGAATTTTAACATTCCAGATTCTTTAGATTTAATGAAAATAGCAAGATGATCGTAAGAATCAAAAATACTTAAATTTTCGTAAATAATTTTTCAAGCTCCATACCAAAGATTTAAAATCGATGATAGTTTATAAGAGATACTAGTCATATACTTCTTTCAAGTACATTAAAAATATTTTTTTCGTGATAATAAATAATTATCAACTTTCCTAATCATGTTTATAGCAAAATATGTTTAATATGAAGTATATTATACGAATACCTGTATATAATTTGTTGACATTCCACAATGTAAAATTTTGCAATCAATTACTTTTGACATTATCATTGTATCAAACAATTCATATTTTAAAAATGTATGATACAATTATTACATCGTTTCTTTTTTTAATATACTGAAATATTGCGTATTGTTTTCTTTTTTAAATAAAATAAATACAACATTAACAGATTACATCGTCAGGGATATTGTTTTTGTATCTTTTCTATATAAATATAAAATGCTTATCCATCAACGAAATACAGGATCACAGTGTTAACACCAAAATATAATTGTATTTCGCGTATAAAAGAACTCTAAATCAAAATCTAACTTTCATCAATAACACATCTGGAATTTAGGCATCATAAAATTGTGCCATAGCCGTTCTGACCCTGAAATGAGACGAATGTATATTAAAAATCAGAAATATTTGAGAGAAAATATTTTTATATTGATTATACTAAGATTTAATATCTTATTGAATTATTATAATTTACAAGTACATTCAAAGATCATTTTCAAACACAAATAGAAAGGAAGGTTTAAAGTTTGTTTGACATACTTATCAAACAATTGAAGATCCTTGCTATGACGTAATTGTTGCAAAATACGATAAAAACCCAGTTCTTTTAAACGTGCTTGCCGTTGTGCAGCACCAGGTTCTTCCCTCCAGACTAGGTTGCACACACAAAAAACTGCGGCAATTTGCAGTTTTACATTGCTATGCATCTAGATTCATAACATAAATGTTAAAAATTTCTGCTAGAACTTCAATAACATATTATTGAAGCATAAATTATATAAGAAGAAGGCGATAAATAAAGAATAAAATATTAAAGAAAGAAAAACAAAAAGGCAAAATATATTTTACAAACCATATAATCCATAAGTTTTTTAAGCACATCTTCGTTAGCCATAATATGATCTTTTGCTCGATTTCCATCAGCTACATTCGCTAAAATACAGAGAGCCTGTTCTTTTACGTCTGCTGGATGCCTTGGGTCTTCTAAAACTAATATAACAGCTTGCATAACGTGAGCAGCGTGTTCTCCCATTATACGATCTATGTGTGCTTTTGTAGAGAGCAAGTTTCGTAATAAACCTAATGTTTTCATCAAAACTGGTATATCTTGATCTGCCAGAAGACAAAAGATTTGATCTGTTCCCAGGCATTGTAAAATCTGTAATTTTACTTGCTGTTCGGCTTGGAAAGCCACGTTCATCAATGCCCAAATTCCGTTCAATCGTAATGCCGGGGTACATCGTTTTGTAAGCGAGCACAATAACTCTATTCCTCCAGATTCAAGAATCGGTTCTTTGCTTGGACTAAATTCCAACAATAAGTTACATAAAGTACTTGAGGCAACAGTTAATAAATCAACTTCACTTTCGCCTCTACCTACATAATACAATTATACTAATTAATAATAATAGATACTAATAGCATGATCTAATTTTGAAAAATTTTCGTTTTGGATTACATAACTGGTATTACAAAAAATATGCAAGAATATTTTCAATGTTCTTCAGTAATCTTGTATGATTTCATTGAATGAGTTATGTATAATTAAAACATTTTAAAGAAAATGTGTCATAATTTTGTATAAATCATATTATTTTAATAATAATCCATCAAGTCTAAAAATATTATTATATCTTACCCTCCAATCCCTTATCTGCACCATGTAACAATTGCATAAGGGGCCTCCAAACAGCATGATCTTGAAACGTTGTTCGGAGTTGCTGAACGCTTCTAGAAAGAGAATGAAGACATCTAACCGCTGCTAAACGTACGTGAGAACCTCCTGGATCCTGAAGTCCTGCCACTACTTGTTCCATAAGACTTTCTGTCTCGATGATACGTTTCCTAATATCCTCATCATTAGCACCAAGGGATGCAAATGCCCTGAATGCAGCTTGTCGCATATCTTGTGTTAATGTTGCATCCTGTAGCTGCGCCATTGCAAGTACAATCTTGCACTTGTACAATTTATTAACATGAAATATTAACAATAGTAAACATACAAAATAGATATGTAAATCTATAATGTATAATGTACTCACATGTGGATGACATCGTAATAATTCTGCAAGAGTAGGAATTAAATGATTACTAATGGAAGCTAGACGTTGCAATTCGGTATTAACTTCGGTAAGGAAAGCCAAAGTTTCAGCTGCCGCTACTCTTTCACGAGGCGGATGATCTCGATGACAAAGTCGTACCAAACAAGGTAAAGCACGATATATAATTCTAGGATCTTTATGTACTAGAACTCCAGTTCTATGCATATATGTAACACATCTTGCAGCTTCAAGTTGAATTAACGAGCTTTTCTCACGGCCCATTAATTGTCCTAATGCTACAGGTACAAGCCTACCCTGTGGTGTGTTACTGGTAGTTGCAGATGCAACCGCAACACATACCCCATAATTCTTATAACACATATTTGCCAAGCATGCTAGAGCTGATGATTGAACATCAGGTAATGGAGAATCCAACTGCATTGCTAATGTTTCTACTGCACCTCCTTTGGCTAAAGCACTTTGCTCTTCTGTTGTCTAACAAGAAATTATTTAAAATATAATTTTATGAATTACATAACAAAGTTAGATTTGATTTTGTCATTTCTGTACCTTGCATGCTGTTGTTAAAATTGTTGCTACACAAATTTGACAAGTGACTGATTGATTTGCTAATGATACCAATCTTGGCACTAGCGCAGGATCTTGATATATTGAATGAACCGGTGCTGATGGATGTTGAAATACTGTTCTCAAACAACGTAAGCATGCCTCGTTTAATAAATCTGTTATTTTTTGCTTTCCTTCTAATGGCGTTTCTGTAATAGGTGTAGATAATATAACCTGAAAAAGCAACGGCACTACACCAAGATCTATAAGTGCCAGCACATGTTGATCAGTTCCTTTAGCTAAAGAACCTAGAGTCACTGCAGCCTCTAGCCTTATATTATCTCCGATTCTGTCTGATGTATCTCCAAGAAGTTGCAATAAACGAGGTACTACACCTTGTGCTATTACAGATCCTTTTTGTCTATTACTTCCAATTACAGAATTTTTTAAGCATCTAGAAATAAAAAAAAGAGATCAATTATAGTTAACATAAATGTTCAATTAAATAAACATTGACAAAGTAATAATGGAAAGTAAGAAAAACTATAAAATTATTTTAATAATATTACCTTTTTAACGCTTCTTTACACCATATGTTATAATGATTTTAATAAATAATGACCTTTAATAAACAAGTTTAGAGGTTAAGTACAATTTGTACTCACATAATAGCTTCTAAGCATTTTTGAGGATCCAACGAGTATAATTCATCGATGTAACTTCTCGAACTCTCAACATCCTGTGACACAATTGAGAAGTCATTTAATCTTCAAACTTTTCGAACGATTGTACGAAAAATGATATCTTTCAAAGCAGAAGAAAACCGGTAACTTGTTTCACCTTCACGATATTCACTCACCATGAATGGTTGCATCACCGAGACCATAATTCTTTTCTCTCGGTTTTACATAAAGATATTACAAATGTTCACTCAAAATAATTCTGCAGTATATAGTCAACTACCACGAGGAATAGTTAATTTAATAATCGACTTTGTTTGTTATGTGAACACTCACTGTTTCACTTGGTAAAACTCGCGTTCTGAGATAATTCCCATTAGAACAGTGTTGGCATTATCATATAATTATCACTAGACTATGGATACTTATACAAATTCATATTTTTATAAATATAATTTAAAAAATGAAACTTAGATATACATAATTTTTCATATTATCTGCATTTTTAAATTTCTCATAGGTGTTGTTACGTTTTCATTTTGGAGTTTCAGGACGGAGGTACGTAGGTTGGTACCAACCTCACATAGAGCGCTGAACCACTCTGCTCGTGGAAGTGCGCGAAGATTCAAAAAGAATTTGTTCTTTTTATAAACGATCGTTTATTCCAACTTGTACTTTTTAATTACAATATCAAGAAGTTAGCACTCGAGAATCAAAATTTGAATTGATTAAAAACTCACTTTTTTCACTTTTGAGCTTCGATTCCTGCCCAGGTCCAGGATCCCTTCCCCTAGGTCTTGTCTTTCTGAGTAAGTGGGGGTGGGAGCATTGTCTCTCACAGAAGACCGTACCTACGTGTGCGACGATGGAGGAAAGAAATAATGTAAAAGAGAAACAGCAAACTTCTTAAAAAAGTTTGCATAGCTGTCAAAGATAAGATGTAAAGAAATCATATCGAGAAATTCGGACTCTTGGTTTATGCGGCACATAATAAATAATCTAAGGTTACAGCTCAAGTTCTAGGAAAGTCTACACGAAAGTTGTCGGAGTAAAATATCAAGAAATTACATTAAAAAATTCGAACTATTAATTTGGCACCATAATAAATAATTTGAAGCTAGTTTACAAAAAACTGTTTGTCTTCTGAGCCATTTCCTTTCCTTATCCAGCTGCTTTCGGTGAATAATTAGGCAATGTACAATTTTCGATCTATGTATATACTCGGTCAGTTTAAATTTCGTTCATAGTTTATGCCGAATGTTTCCAGATACAATCATTGAAGCCAACTTCACGCAATTATACTAAGAGCAAATTCAAGCGACAGTGCAACAATGCATAAAAATCAGCAATTTAATTATCGCGTTATAATATATAACAAAATTTAATCTTTTAAATTTTTCTATATGAATAAAAATTATTAATAAATTATATTTAATTATTTAAAAATATTGGATTAGAAATTTAGAATTTATTATATAAATATAGAAACTTTTGTACAATCGGTCATTTTGTAAGCGATATCGCGCATTTATTAAGAAATGTACGTAACATTAAATTGTCTAATTGTTATAAAAGTATTTTTTGTCAATTAAAAGCTTTTATTAAATATGTTTGTGGAATCTCTGCCCGAATATTTAGAAACTGTAACAGAATATATATTTGATAATGATAAACTGGTGAGTATTCTTTTAAATTTCTCGAATTCTCATGACACAACTTTCAAATTTACGTTATACTAATCGCTTGCAGTATTATTTTATAAAAATGATTTTTAAATTGTCTTAAATGCATAAAATGACTATAGGTAACTTATAAATGGTTAAGCAAAGAACTGGAAGTTCACGTCAATGTAGCAAAACAAATTCTATGGGAATTTTGGCAAAGATACAAAAAGGAGAAAGATTTTAATTGCACCTTTTTGCTAATTGGAATTTTGCATGATGGTGGTATGCGAGTTGAAATTGTCAGAGAAAAAGATCTATTAACAGCAAAAGAAAAATATAGTAAAATTATTTCTGAGCATATTTATAGCCTTCAAAAAATACTTCCTGAGATACAACTGCTTGGATTAACTGAAAATGGAGATATTAAATTCAGTGCCATTAAATGCATTCAGAACAATGATCGTAATGATGAAGAGATGCATATGTTCCGTTGGGGTACCATTTCAAGAAAAGTTGAATCTGTTCCTCAAGAAAAGACACAATCAACATCTGAACCAGTCAAAGAAAAAAAGATATTAAGCCCAGAAGAGAAGCAAATTGCTAAAAAGAAAAATGCTGACAGAAAAGGTTTTGATAGTTTGTTTGGGAAAGTCAATAGTAAACAAAAAAGTCCACCTATATCGTCTAATACAGAACTAATGGAAGTGGATGCTTCTAGTCATATAAAAGAATTATCTAAAAATGTTGGTGCTGGAAAAAAGAAAAATGTAGAAAAGGAAGAATCAAGTGGATCTTTTCAACCAAATAAGAATCATACAAAGACTACAGATTTTTCAGATAAAAGTAAAAGTTCAAATTCTTCAGATAAAGACAAAAGCACAAATTCCTTATCAGAAAAAGTTGTAGAAGAGAAAGTTATTCCAAAAAGTAATTCTAAACAAAAGCAGAATGTAAGAGGAAAAAAACGTAATCGTAGCAAAGATACCAAGAATATTGTTAAAAAGCGAAAACGTATTACAATTCAGAATGATTCTAGTGGTTCAGAATCTTCTGATAATGAACAAGGATCAGAACTAGATTTACCATCTTCGCCTGAAAATCCTCCTGCCTTTGTAAAGAAATGTTCTGTTTCTCCACCACAAGTCAAACTTGAAAATGGAAAACGTAAGGTTTTAAAAACAGTAGATAAAACATTTGAAGAAGATGGTTTTCTTGTCACAAAAAAGGTACATGTTTATGAAAGTTGTTCTGAAGAAGAAGCGGAAATTGTAGCAGTGAAAAACCAAAAGAAGATAGTGGCACCTGAATCACTTTCAGAAATCAAAGGAAAGAAAAATACTAAACAAACTACTTTGATGAATTTCTTTAAAAAGTCATAGCATACTTTATTATATTATATTGCATGTTTTATAATTATTATACTTAGGATACTTACTTTAGGATATTAGGATACTAGAGTACAATAATATTTTATGATTCTGTTATGATATACGGAATACAAATAAAATTTTATATTTTACAAATAATTGATATAAAATTTATTAAACGAAAGTACTTTGAATTTTATCTTGAAATTATAATTATCTTCTAAGTCAGATGAAATAGATATATGTTCTCTTATTAAGCACTGTTATCAGATATGTTATCAAAGAGATGCCAAGCGCATGTTACACCCTAAGTATGAGTAATTCTATATTGGTTGTTCAAATATAAGGTCTCTAAATAACAATTTAACACAATGATTATTTATTTAAATTTAATTGGGTTGTGTTTCTCATTGATAATACAAAGTTCTACATGTGATATATGTTCAACATGTTCGTGTACAATCCTAAGTAAGTAAAATTATTTCATTTTGGTGAGATATAATTTAAAAACAAATTCTTTAAAATTATTTATTGATTACATATATGAATTATTAATAAATTTAGCTAATAATATATACTTTATTTATTACAGTGAATAAAGAACAGGAAATTAACTGTCATGGAAAATATTTAGGAAATAATGATATGTTTAATTTTGATTTGTTAACATTAGACAATTATCAAGTATTGAACAAACTTGTTTTATCTAAAAACAATATAGTTAATTTACCTACAAATCTATTGAAGAAGTTACAATCTTTAAGAAGTATAGATTTATCTGAAAATAGTATAGAAGAAATATATAC
>JACXIL010000185.1:642417-664922 GCA_014737365.1 Bombus soroeensis
ATGTATGAACTGGAATGTAGTAAGTAAACTGTGAATGTTTAAAAAATCTACAGAATGCAAAAGTACATAAAATATCTAAAGTATAATACTTATTATAATATTTAGTAAATGAAACAAATTTTTATTTAGATTCCATTTCTTTAATTATGCTCATAAAAATATAAAATTGCAAATAACATCCGCAGTTTAGTAATAAGAACTGATGAAAACAAATAGAGAAGCAAACTTATCTATTGCGGGAGTTTTTCTCGGAACCGTCATATCGCTTGGGAAACAAAGAACCGAGTAAAATAAATAAAAGAAATACCGATCGTAGATACTTAACTTTACGTTAAACTAGAGAATAATATCTGTATCTATATCCACGCTATCCATCATGGAACAGTTTTTTGTACTTGTTCGAAGGATAAGGATGAAAAACTCGAGTTAAAACCGAATAAATCCAAAGAACGACTGAGAGAAACGAAGTATGCAGGTTTCTACAGTTAAGTCGGGCCAGAAGCCAACAAAGCAATTTGGTACCTTGCCCAATCCTAACTTTAAAATTTTCTTCAATCCGCGTATTATTTCTTTTACATGTGAGAACACCTTAATCACGTGACAGGTCGCTAATTCTAAATCTAACTAAATACCTAGAAGGCGCACAATTCCGGTAACTGAAGAAGAGTAAACTATAGTTAATTAAGCGTAATGCTTTTGACTCACAAGAATCATTTTTATTGCAAGAAAAACCTGACATGTAAGATGGTAGTGACTTTAGAAAACATTAATATTAACTAGTATACAGTTTCTTTTTTTCTACAGTTAGCTTTAACTATTTAAAGCAGTGTTAGATATGTTTTTCCAGAATAGAGATCATTTAACATACTACATAACACACGTATAACGTGTAAGGTCTTGTGTACCAAAATTTATAAGGATTGAAGTATAAATATTTTTAATTCGCATGTATTTACATATAAATAGAAACCTCCGCTTTCGATTAATTAGAAGTAATTTGTGACGTTTTCGTTCACGAAACAATTCACTTATTCTGTTTGCAGAGAATTCTTAAATTAAAATTATTGAACATAAGATAAGAGTAACATGCGTTTGGCGTTAATCTAGACACTCTGAGATGTTTTGATTAAAATGATACTCTGATAAATCTAATCAAAGACAGACATTTATCAACCCCGATTAAATATTTAAAGTTTCCGTCTTTTAACTTTTGAAACTATTCAGTTGTTCTCGTGAAAGAATGTTAGTATTTATTTGTCATTATTTAAATGGTTCTATATTTACAAAATATATATTTAAAATGGTTTTTACCTTTTAATATTAACAGTAAAAGAAGAATATGTCTAATACTTTTGCTAATTTATTTTTATTATGATTTATGATGTAATAAAAGAGTGATAAAATATGCAGAATTGTTGGTCGGTAGAGTTATATTATTAAGTCATAAAACACAAATGAAACTTAGGGGAAACCGATATCAAGACTCAAGTGTCAAATAACAATCGCCTGGTTACAAGCTACAACACTTACTATACATTGCATATTATACATATTTGTTTGAAATGTATACCAATTATTTTGTAATATCTTTGCAAACATTTTTATAATTTTTATATTCCAAGGGATAAAATAATTTAAAGAATAGTAATCTTTCCTTCGTTTTTAAAAGTGAGATTTGTTAACTTTCATTCTACATATATAAAAATCTAAAATGTACAAGGGATAGTCATTCTAGAAATAGACTGTCTATTTTATTCTTCTACATGCATGAACATTATGCAATTCTGTTGACATTATACAATACTCCTACCCAAGCATCTCACAAATGTCACTTCTGATAATAGCCATAAATAAATTTCCATAGATGACAATAATACAATTTCATTTTTAATTTTTTATTATATATATTTTTTGATACTCATACAATAGCTCATACCCAGGCTTCTTCCAAATGATATTTCTGATAATAATTGGTACTCTACATGCAGTAAATAAATCTTCATAGATAGCAACAGGATAATTTCATTTTGAATTTCTTATCATTCATATATTTCCCTACTCACTAATAAATAAATTTTTATTTTTTAAATAATTCAACGATTTATATAACAATTCAATTACCCATTTGTTTTCCTATTTGTTTAAAAATTATATAATTTTAGTTTTGATGTGATTCGCTTAACTAGAACTAATTGCAAAAGCAATTGTGAAATTTCCCGCGTAAAGTTCAGTTAGAAATGACAGACTTTTGTGTAGAACAATCTGGAACGAATCAGAGAAGGGAAAGGTTTGCATTCACGATGAATCATCGTTTGATGCTCCACGATTGCCGGGTACACATTCCTTGTTAAAACATAACTTCATTTAATCTTGCGTACGAGTCATTCGTGTGTCCGTTCTGGCATCTGTCATAATTTATCGTAAATCCAATGCTAATTATGTAACTCCCACCCAAATTTCCAAATACATCATGTACGCATGATTAATAAAATTAATAAAATTTCCATAAAATCATGAAATAATTATATATTTCGATACTTCTAAGTTACGAATAAATTTTTGTATTAAACCACGCTTATCGAAATCCAATAAATTTCTTGAGAAATTTATTCGAAAGATACGTTGAAGAAAAGTTTAGCGATATGTTTGAACCTTTGCTTTCTCCATTGTCCACCACGTGATATTTTCAGCCATAACCTCTACGCGGCCTTATAACCTCTCACAGATATCCATACCAATACAAAATACTCTTACTATCTTATTATAATCATTAAGACTAAAATTTTATAAAAGTTCATACAGAATAATAATAATTAAAACAATCTTAAACTTTTCTTTTCCCTCCCTTTCTTATGAGAGTATTATATTTAAGGTTTGAAACAAATTAAGATCACAATGAAATTCTTAACCACATTTAAACTGGTTACCTTTTTCGGTGCCTATAGATAATTACGTTATTATATTGGAGAAGGAATCGCTTACCCTTTGCAATAATTCATGGTAATTCTGAAGAAATTCCTCACAGACCATACAAGTGGACGAAACACAATCATGTTTCAGAAATCCTGGATTTTTCAACGCGTACATTATTTGAAGAATATAATTAAAATCGTATTCACTAAATAATCTTTTGTTGATACTAAAAAATCGAATTGAACTTCAATCGAGCAATTTATACGTGTATCCAACACATTATAGAGGACACAGGGTGAAGATACGAATAATGCTAAGCGAATCTTGTTGAACGAAATACAGAGGGGAACTAGATAAAACGAGCTCCGCCATTAGTCAGCGATTTGAGAGCTCGGAGTCCGATCTCAAGACTGAAGAGTGCCAAGGAACAGTACGGATATACGGGTACGAGTATTGAAACAAAGATATGGCATATGGCCGTCTAGACGGGGAAGCCCCCACTACTTTCTTGCCTACTACGTCACGTTACTCAAAGTATTTTGTATACCTGTCGTAAACTGATTTTAGCTTTCTACATTTCAGTTTGTTGAAAAATTTGCTATACAAATTGATATTTTATTAAGTCGTTAAATATGTAAAGATACAAAGACCATAGAGCAAAGAAAATTATAAGTAGATATTTTTGCATTTATGAAAAATTCCAAGATCCAGAAATTTACAGAATGCACATAATATTCAACAATATATAAAACATGTAAAGTAAACTGCGCATCATAATACTTAGTAGATGAAATAAATCTTTTGTTCTAAACATTTTTTAACGATAAATCACGTTTTTAGCTTTTCATTTGAAAGCAATTTTAAAGTTCAATATTTTGTCAATGATATATATCTATTAGCAAAACTGTTTTTTTTTAATAAACTTATTTATAGGATTTCTTTGAAAAATATTTACATGAAAAATATTGATTCCGAAAGTATTGGTTATCATATTTTAAATATTAAGTATGAAATTAGCTTTACCAGAGAATATCATGGATTTGTTATCTATTGTTAAAATTTTGGGACTGAATAGGTTGTTCTTTTTTTTAAGTACATTATATCAAAGTACACCCTCTTAACTATTAATAATATTAAAAATCAATTCAGAATCTAAGATAATGTGTGGAATACTGACTACTGTTCTATGATCATTGTCAATTCAATATAATTTGCATTTTCCCACATTAAGGAGAATTTATTTTTACAATAGTGATGAATAACAAATAGCATTATTGTAATAATCCAAACTCCTATTGATGTTCCAATTTAGAACGTTTGTGTATATTAACTGGCGCGTTAGTGCATTTGAGAAGAACGTGTAATCATGTGGCCTCTTTTCACGTGAAAGTCAACTATTCCGGCACAGAAAACTGAATACCATAAGAGGCGAGCTAACTCATTGTTAGTCACACGGGGCGGTTGTACTTAATCAGTCG
This sequence comes from Bombus soroeensis, assembly GCA_014737365.1. Classification (NCBI taxonomy): domain Eukaryota; kingdom Metazoa; phylum Arthropoda; class Insecta; order Hymenoptera; family Apidae; genus Bombus; species Bombus soroeensis. Next base: position 646,809 of record JACXIL010000185.1, read on the forward strand.
GTAAAAGAAATATTTTAGCAATTTTCTTTATACAATGGCTACAAAAAATATTCACGTATAGCTTTGTTTTTCTATAAAGTGTTTTTTTTAATCAGATTCTATACATTTGGTTTTTATACTGACAAATTATGAAAATACCTATTAAGTCATATAAAATTTAATATGCTTGAATCTAATTAGTCAATTAAATACAATGGTGTACTAATACACTGTTTGTAGCCATTGTACGTGCGGCGAAAAGGCTACGTAGGTGAAAAGGACATGAAAAAGTGAAATTTTGTTCACGTTATGTTGGTTCCTAGGTAGAATTTGTATGCGAATCATATATAAATTGAGACTGTTGCAGCCATAATACGCACGCACGTGAATAATGAAATGCGTCATCACGTGAGAAAACTAATAGAGACCTGAATGATAGATCTTTGGTCATCAGTATTATTTCACTTCCGCCCTTAAAATATTTGAAATTTTTATATATTTAGTATATGGTAAAAATTAATTTTTGAAAAATTATATATATATATATGTATATATAGCATAATGTATTTTGCTATTATAAATAAAAAATAAAATTGTTTCATGATATTTTAAAATTTTAGCTTTTCTCATGATTCATGTTTAATTATAAATCAGATTTAAATATTGATAGTTCAGATTTGAAATATTTTTAATTTGTATATTTCAGATTTCAAATTGAAAAATATTAGTGCTGGGATTATTTAGCTGCAAATTTGTAGCACAGCACTTTCTGTCTTCTGGAGACGATGACCTCGCATAGTAAGTGAGCGCACGGCTGACGAAACATTGCGAAATACTTCACTATGCTGAAAAATTCCGCGGTGTACGGTTAATTTAAACTATAAAATGATGAAAAAACAGAGATATTTTCCGTTAAATATCATCGATAGTCTTTAAATTAATTTACTGTCTATAGACAATAACAAAATATTGATTCCAATCCGTAATTGCTTTTTGTTCTTTACCCACATATTATCTAACATATATATGCACGTTTTAGTAAACAATTCCATATTTTAAGCTATTCTTTTAAATAATAATCATAACAGTTATGCAAAATTAAGTTGTTATTTCAAGTTTATCACTAATAGACGTCGAAATGACCAAAAAAGTCTCTGATGAGTCTGACAATGCCAAATAATTAGAAAATAAAATTAAGAGATGTTAATATTCGAACCGAACTTAAAATTTAAATGCTACTGCATTACGTTAGTTTAATGGTTTCCCTTCTATTAAATGAAAGCATAAAAGATAGAAAAATCGATACAAAACTCCATTTATAAGATTGTTTTGTTCGATCACTCTTGTTTCAACTAACGTCTTTTTCACTGTTGCAGGTATTCTCTGTTATACCGAAGAAAACGATCACAATGTAAAGATTTCAGTTTCATCTTCACGAAACATCGTTGGTCGTTAGATTTCTTACTTTTCTCTTCTTTGCTCTAGCAGTAAGATACTATACTCGTACAAAATTAAGGCGCATGTGCAAGAAAATTGTTTGTCTGAGCAGCGCATGCGTGGCGAAATCAAGTCAAAGAAGGAAGGGGATGCGTTTTAGCGGGGAAAGGTGGTAGAAACAGCTGGAAGACTATCAAGGTCATTTTGAATGGCAATCGCTACGTCACACCTCCGGTCAAGCCTTCTCTGTCGACGAATCAGAGATTTAAATCAACTCGATCATTTTTCCGTATACATACACGACTACACCCATGAGTTCATCGTACAATTAGTATATAGAGTAGTAGACGGTCCCAGAGTTATTTGTTTTATTATACTACCGTCGACATTTCATCAAATATTATATAATGATAGATAAAACACGTATTAGAAATTAATAAAAACAATTGTGATATTCTACATAAAATAATGTGTATTATTATATGATTATTAGACTGCAGACTTTTATACAATTTCACAATGGAAAGAAATAGAATCTAGAAATATTCTCTGAACATTTGCACCCATAAATACATAAGAATATCGAGTGATTATTAATGTAGATTGTAATGTATATCATATTAATTACTTACGTTTGTATGATGCCAGTATTCGATAAGACCCAGAAGATCGGTACTCGGTGCATACAGCAAAAAATCTCTCCATTCGTTAAAGCTTATAGTAAGACTTCCATCTTTGTCCATCCTACAAATCGATATTATAAACTGTATTTTATTTTGTTATTTATATAATTAAAAAATCTTTATATCAGATTAAAAAATAAAATATTAAAATATGTTGTTGTGCATTGAACTGACCGCTGCAATAACTTCTTCGCTTCATTATAATCCATTTTTATTCCCAATTCTTCGAATGCTTTTATCAATTCCTCTAAATCGATTTTACCTGCGGAAATGAATTTCAATTACAATATGACAAATATTACGTTACCATTTGTTTATTAGATTAACAAGTTAAGTACTAACAGGTAAACGAAGAAAAGAACTACGATTATGAACTTATAGATTGCGGTTTATTTCCTCGACATTGACTAAACTTAAGATTGTCATCCGTGTATAAAGTGATACATAAAAAGTACTATTTATGTAAAGCGACTTTTTATCCATTTAATTTTATAATTTTCTTTGTGAAATTTCATTTGAAGAAACCAATCAAGTGTAGAATTCTATTTTTTATGTATTTGCTAAAATTTCGAAATAATTTTAACCAATTTCACTTATTTCTTTAATGTAATTTATAATTTAAAACTTTTAGAACAGTTATATACAATAAATTTCAAACTTTAGGGAAACTAGTTATCTTTTCTTTCGAAAGTTTATAATAAAATTTTTAATAATAACTAAGAAATTTTATCAAAAATAGAATATTATGCAAAAAAATTTTTAATTATTTTTATGTTGTGATGTGTAAGAGAAAAATAGGTATTTAATAACAATAGAATATATTTCAGTCAATTAATGTCCATGAAATAGTGTGCATCAAAAATCAATGCATAAAAAATTACTTTCAGTAAAAGTGTCTAGGGAAGTGGCTAACAGAGGTAGACATCAAGTTCTCTGTTATGTACATTGCACAATAGTCATTTTTTCGTACATCTACTGACCATCCTTGTTTTTGTCAAGATGAGAGAATTGCAGACGCAGATTTTTTTCATGTTCGCGAACGTAGTGTATAAATTCTGCTAGTGTAATATCACCGCTTTTAGTACTATCCGAACTGGCCAAAAATTGCTGAAAAAAAAGGAAAATGCTCAAATTGTATAAAAATTATTTAAGAAATTAACGTATACGTATATGTATTTCTGAGAAAAATAAAAATTTATCCAGATCGATTTCGATAAATTTTTGATAAATGAAAAACGTTTTCTTCCAATAATTTTAATGCATAAATAAATAAAAATTTGCTTTGAATTTGTATATTAGAACACGTTTTTCCCTTGAAGCTTTAAAAAATAGTATAACACTGGGTATTAGCCTTGATGAAATCACGTGAACTGTATTAACTACAAACTGCAGCGAATATATATATATATATATATATATATATATATATATATATATCGGCTTTAAGAATGTCAGTGACAACCTTCTTTAAATTAAATTAAATCTTTTGAATATCTTAAATCGGACTAGCTTACACTAAATTCAAGGTCGTTACTACATTATTTACATAAAAATGTCAGATAAAATAAAATTTTTAGTACGGGAATCTCAGAAATATAAATAGATTGGAATATAAATTAGACAAAAAATATATACCGTTTAATAAAGCGTTAAACAACCGGAAAATATCGTATAATGAGTAAAGTTCACGATTTTTAATCAAAATGTCCCATTTATTTTATAACTAATAAATAGTCAAAATATGCATTCCATTATTAAAGAACAATGGAGATTTCTAATAAAGGTTAGTGCTAAGCTTTTTATGCGATATCTGCAGTCAAGTTTACTGCATAGCGCGCAATGCGTACGTACGTAATCGATGAAGTCATATATATAAAATATGTTTTAAAAACACTTATAATGCATTTAAATAATGTCTGAAAAATTTAAAGAATATCGTATATGTAGAAAGTAACTTTTATTTAATATTGGACAGTTGTATGCATCCGCATTATACAGTTCGGTTGTACAGTACGAATATTCACTAACAATAAGTGAAGTACATATTTCATTACATATATTGCCTTGCTAATTGATCAGGGATTAGAACCGAATCTGATTATTTAACAAAGAGTGATCTATAACAAAAATTTTAAATTAATAGAAAGTTAGAGTGAGATAAGAGATAATAATACTTCTATGAAAAACAAATGAATATTACAATTTCGAATTTACAATGTGTTATGTACATGTAGAACTGACTTCGCAAGTGTTACATTTATAAAACAAATAAATATGTGCCAGCTGACAGTATCTCACTTACATTTAACGGAGGAGAGAGATGTTTGGAATTTGCTACAAATATATATATTGCTCAATGGCTGGCCAGATAAAGTCCCGACCCATGGTCAGTTAGCAAAGCATTACTATAACGCCGGAGTTCCGATCTATGAAGCAATGGTGGGGATAGCGACAACCAGTTAACAAGACATTAACAAAACAACTGTCCCAGCCACTTAACAAAACAGTACTGTATATATATGAAATATATGTATGTATTTTATAAATTCTTAATCGATCCAAAACTATCTTAAAAAAAGTAATAGAACGTTATACATGTAAATATTAATTTCTATTCAATACTTAGAAATTGCATGCATCAACGTTATGCACTTCGATCGTATACAGTAGTATTTGCGAACATCTACTAAAATATGAATTATAAAATTACCTCCGCGTAGTATTTATCGACTCCAACATTACGAAGCGCTTTAGACAGATCTTTCACATCGATTCGCCCGTTTCCATCGAGATCTAGTTTTTGAAATATTTTTTCGAACCTCTTCTCATCCTCTGCCGGCAACTCATGCAAATAATGCGGTGGCATTACGCTATGCACCGCACTCCCTCGATCATCGGGCATTATTCTTCGTATACTTTCTATATTACAAAGTATCAAATTTCTTCCCAGTATATACCTGCGTTACTGTTACACGATCTTCCTGTTTTCCTTATTTTTTATGCGTGCTCATTTCCTGAATCACTTGCAGATTCTCAATACGATTACTGCACAGAATGTTTCGATCGTTATACACGCCTAGTACGATTGAACTCATAGCTGCACACACGTGGTGGCTATTAAACTGTGGACATCGATTTTTCAACCATTCGTGCACTTTCTACCAATAACAGAATGTAATCTTGCGTGTCTGTTTAATAGTCAAGCTTTTATGAATACTTTATAATGTAAAAATGAAAACATGCGTAAACAGAAAAATCTCGGGTTTTCACACGCTTGTCTGTCAAACGAATACGCCTAGATTGATCGTATATTCACCATACAAAGCGAAACTATACACTTTCCCCCACGTCCGCAACATAACTGACCAATTGTCTACAACGCACAACTAAGTCCAATTCCGGTGCCACTGGAACATCCTGCGTCGTGCCCTGTATTCTGTACTCAGAGACACCATCTAATGGTAGGTTTCCGAATCATCTTTACGCGGCATCGATCGACAAAGATGATTCTTCGAACGCGCGGATTTTCGAATTTTTCTCTGCGAGATTGCGTTAATTTCATAATATTGTTAATTTTAATGGATAGGAATTAATTTTGTAGCAATAAATGAACAAAAATTTCATATTTGTGTTGAATAGATAAATATATTACACTCTCACTTACAGCACACTTTTTTTAGAAAATACATCAAACTTTGATGAATGTTTATAAATGATACAAAACGTTTGAAGAATCTTACCTCGATGCAATGATATTATATTGTCAAAATATTCGTACTTCAAATTTTTTGTATTTACATGCACCGATGAACGAAAAAATTAATAAAATTGTAATATTCTTCTAAGCATTTCTTAAAGTATTTCTCAATGAAACGGACGAATCAAATCAATAATTTATGACTATATGAATATGAGACGAGATGTATTGAACAGTGTAAATATTTTTATTTATTTCTCTAGATTCTAGAGTAGTGAACGAAATAGGGTAGTAAGTACTACTGTGTCTATCACATGTGTATATTATAATACGACTTTTTCCATAGTTATTTATTTTAGAAAAATACATTAAAAATGCCAGACTAACAATTATGTTAAACACAATAGGCAATACTAATATGCAATGTTATTTAGAAATATATATTAACATTTTCTATGTAATAAAAACATACGCTATAAGATCTTTTATTTTACGTACAAAACGATTTCAAGTAATTTCTTAATGTAATAATTCAGAAATGTACATACATGCATTGCCCATTATGTTTACAGCTAATGTAACAAAAAATCTTACAATCAGGAATTAATTTAACGTAAGTGTCACAAAAGTACTATTAGTACTGCTAAGTGCCAAGTGCTCGCTGACTATATGCATTATATACCGATATGTATATAATTATTATTGTTTCATTATGTTCAAACAAAGAACGTTAATATAGATTGTATGTGGTTTCATACCATTAACATAGGTACGTGTGTATTATTATACACATAGTGACATGTTTAACATGCAATTAATCTGAAGCTTGCACAAACAGTATTGTTGCGCTTATTACTTCCCAGTGTACACAGCCCTCTTCGCTTTTTATTCTCTACATTTATTAATGAGTCATACTACGAATAAAAACAAAATAAGCAAAGAAAGAAGAAACAGAAATCAAAGGGCAACATCTTCTGTGAAAAGCAGATCACTACCTAGTCAATCATAATTTCTTTAAACAACAGAAATATTCAAGGATTTTTCAAAGCTTTTTAGTTGTCTTTATAAAGGAATTATATAAAATATTAGATAGTAATTTGGAACAAAACTTTATGGAATTAATAATTTTAGAAGCTTTCGTTTCTGAACAAACTGTGAATATGGTGTTCATTTACAGAAAGGAACGTTTGATCTTTCACATTCATTTTTATTTCTATTTTATAGAATATTCAAATGACTCACTATAATCAGAATCGTAAAATCAACAAAATTTGATATTTATAAATATATCATTTGATGTAAAACGAATGTTGAATCTTGATTTAAAATGTAAGAACTACTTTCATATAAAAAGTATTTGTTAGATTTACGTCAAGAAATTAAATAGTGATCCCTTCCTGCAATATTGTCACACATTTTGTTCAGTACAATCGCCAATTATGTGTTGTGATATCTGAATATAATATTGTGATGAATGTATAGTGATTGCAAACGAAGTTCTCATAGACATAATAAAAAATTTGTACTACATAAACATTTCTTTAAGATCTCATAATTGTATCTGTGAAATCAGTAACAAAATAAATAATAAAGTTTCTAACATATTTTTCAAACATATATAAATATAGTTTCAAATCTAAACATAATCAATACCAATGATACCTTCAATGTAGAACAAACGTATAGTTTAATATTTTGTATATTACATATCTTCGAATCTGCAATGGAAATATATTTTTTTGTAAAAATATAAGAAAGTATTTAATTTTTTCATGTGAAAGTTTTCAATTACTCCATCTAATTAAAAGTAAAATAGATGTAGTTTGAATGGAGAAAAATATAATTCTATACACTGGAATAGAACAAGTTAATTTTTTCTATAATTTTTTTCACGGATGTTATTTCATATTTTATGATATATCGTGATAAACGAAAGAAACTTGCAACGATAAGTTAATAAAACAAATAAAATTGCACCATTATTCGTAATTTTTTTTAATAAGAAACTAGTTATGTTCTGAGATTACATTTCTTTCCATGGTTCAGAGTAATGTGCCTCTGCAGGATTCAAAAATACTGAACTCAATGTGTGCAACTGTACAAAATGTTTTATATGGTCTTGTATGTGTTGCTATGTATGATTCAAAAGGCACATTTTAGTTCGAAAGAAATATTCTACTTGAACATATCTAGTTTTGTGTAGCAAGGCAAAACAATAGTTTTAATGAAAAAGATAGATCAATTTTCCTTTGATCTCTACATTTCATAAAAAGTCTATGTCACTTCCACTAAAACTGGAATTATGAATATCTATACTACACATTATTTCATAAAAAAGAGAAGAACCCAAAGACTATTGTAATGCATAAATCACTATACTGTAAAGAGATTACAACTTGATCAATGTACTCAGCTTGATCAAATTTTCTTATCACATGTACAAAACATTATTAATATTAAGTGAGTAAATCTTTTGTTAACAAAGAAACAAAAACCTTTCCATTAACAGATGTTATATCAAATGCAGCAAATAGCTATATCAAGAATATAAATTTTCGTCCATAAAATAAAATACATATCTCACTCACATCCTGCTGTGAAAAATATTAATTTCATCTTCCTTTTTTTTGTTTTTCCAATACAGAAATAAGAACAGTATGCCAATAATACATACGTTAATTCGTGTCTAGCATAGGAAATTAAGACAATAGTTAAGAGGAAGCCAATGTGACTGTTTCTATTTCTCGTAAGTCCGTAAATCGAACATGTTTACAAACGTGAGAGCTGCAGCTCGCATAACAGTCTGCTTACATTATTTTGTTCACTCTCTAGTAACAAATAATCTTAAATCAGTGGTTCTCAGACTCTGTTGCACTAGATAAACATAAATTTACAAAAAAGGAAACTAAGAAATAAAAAATCATAAAAATTCCTTAAACCTTCCAAACATATTAACTGTTACGAACATACCAATAGTTTGAAAACCACTGTTTCGAACGAGTCAATTAGTCACAGCAAATAAATTAAAATGCAATGGTTCTTTTACCAGGCACAAATGGAATCTATAGTTAATTTTCCACTACATATTGTCAAATAAAGGAAAATTTTATACATTATTAAATTTTCCTCGTTTTACTTTTATCTTTTTTTTTTTTTTAATTTTTCAAGTATTCGAAACTGTAACATTTTGTACTTAAAATGTGAAATAGGACTCTTAGTACTGATTTAAAAAAAGATAGAAAAAGAAAATAATTTTCGTAACTTTACAAAAAAGGGAGAAAGTTAACAGTCACGAGAAAAATAAATTTCTCAATTACTTTTGCTCATAATCTCATTAATGTATCAATTTTGTACAAATTGTATTAATTTGAGAATCAATTATAAATGATTATTCAAAGAAATGAATTTAAAAAGGAAAGAAAGAAATCCGAAACTGGAATTTGTATTTTAAGATTTGGAACCAAACTTGACATCGTATTAATATTATGATACAACAAAATGTGATATGATGTACAAGTAACTGTGTTTTATTTAGAAACATATTTTCAAATATGAAAACATGAATCGCCAAAGGAAGTACAGTAAGAAAGCTAAGTATTTAAAAAAAATTTTGTTTAATCAGCTAAAAATCAATTATTATGTATATATATATATTTATTTATATTTATAATTAAGATATATATATTTATATTAGAAGCAATATATATCTTAATTATGCAATATTTTAACAGAATATGTTAATTTTATGTATGCATAACACCTATATGTATCCGTATATTTTCATCATGTAACCTTGTTGCAGGTTAAATAGCATTCTTTCCGAATGTATCAATAATATAATATTCTTTGCTTCATTGTGCAAACATATAAACAAAATATACTACATCCTGTCATGTTTATAAAACACTGACATTAATTTCTGTTAAATTTTAACAAATCTGCTCTCGTTTGTTTAATTTGTTCTTGTCAATGAATATGTCCCCATTATGATATCCATAACGGAACACCGATTAACCCTTCACCGGTTCTATAAATGTAATTTCAATGCGGCAGCTAACTCTCACTTCTTACATTGATTTTTCTTTATGATAGACTCCCTACTGCAGCTAGTAAAAAATTAAAACGATGCGACTTCCTGCATAAATAAAGTATGAATTGCTACATCATCATGAAGATTTCTTTGAAACCTTACATTATTTACAACTAGATTTTACCTCCACGTTGATAATAATTTCAGGAAAAAATACATTCCCATAGTTAAAGAATTAATATTATGTATGAAGACGTTTTAAAGACATAGTACATGAGGATGTAGTAAATCCACTTTTACATTATACCATACTGATAGGGAAATTTTTTACGTTAGTTAAATTCGTCGATCTATTCATTCGATAGTGCGTGTTGCTTTCTTTTGATTTTGTTTTACAAGAGCGATAAAATGTTTTTTAGGCAAATAGTAGAAATTTCACTTACTTTCAGTCATTTTGTTGAAAAAATTTAAACATGCTGATGCATGGAAGTTCGCACGAAAAATTATTTGCACATGTTAAAAAGAACATGTTACGACAAATAATGGTCAGATCTAAGAAGTACATAATGTAGTAAGAATCACTTATCTTACTATTATTTCTTAGAATTATCCTCTTCACTTGACCAATGTTTTTCCTGTTCTTGCAGTTCGAATTCCCATCGTAATTCTAATTCCCGCATATCATTTGCGATACCTGCTTCGTAGGTATCTTCCTAAGAACCAATTTCAAGTTTTATATAAATTTTTAATCGATTATTTTTACAATAAGCAGATTTGATATACTCAATTTCTTTCTTCCAATGCAGTGTCACAACACTATAACTTACTTCTTCGGGCTTATAATCCTGACTGAAATTTTGAGAACTAAGTAAATTGTTCGACGATTGAATCCAAGGTACGGTGGTACCGTATGGACTCCAATTTCGTACGTCCTTTTCTTTTTCTCTGATGCCAGCTTCAATCATTTGTAATTCTTGTGCTAACCTTTCCCCGGCCGTAAAAGTTGCACCTTGTGTGGCAAGCTGAAAGTGTTTTTACATATTAATGTTATTAAATATTTTATTTGAAAACAATAATCAATCTAAAACAGTAACTGAATAGTACCTTCAAATCATTAATCTTCTTCTCAAGATGTCTTAATTGTTGTTTTACCTTATGCGACTCAAGGATTAAGCTGCAATAAATTCAATTATAATAAGATTAAATGTTCCAAATAATTAACAAGAAAATAATAGTGTATTAAATATTAGCTTACTCTTTAGACATACTATCTGGTCGTGGAAGTTGTGTGTGCGTTGACGTATCGGATATATTACGACCAAATGTAATATAACTATCTCCAAAATTGCTATTATTGATAGCCTGTATTCCTCCATTTGCACCGATTGTAGCATAAGCTGTAATAGAATCTTATATTTTCTAGTGCTCTTTCTCTTGTTCCCAAAAACATTTTTCATTACACTTACGTTGATTTCCATAATACCAAGACGTAATAGAATTTGTGGTTGGCATAGATCGATAAGCAGATATTGTAGGAGATGCTCCTCCATCTGCATAGAAATTAGTAGACTGTACGCCATTAGTAGATCTAAAAGAAAATTATTTTGTTATAGCTTAATATCATGTATTCATTTTTCGTAAACAATATTTCTTTACTTGATAAAGTTATGAAAAGAATTATTACCTGATTAAGTTTTTGGATAGTTTAGAAATTGGTCCATATTTACTATTCGATGATGCATCAAATGGCACAAATTCATCATCGAATAGAATGGGATCTGCGCATCGGAAATTATTGTTACAATTCATATTTGTTGAAGAAACCATTGGATTACTTGGTGTGTTTGTCCATATAGAGAAATTCGATGATAGTGTGTCTCCTTGTATGTCGTAATTCTGTAAATAGAAAAAGAGAATAATAAAATATATGTTTCAAATCTTCATTGCAATTTCAACAATGAAATATTACAATCATACCGTTTTCATCTGTGGCACTTGTTTGTTGACAATCGTTTCAAGTTGATTTAATATTTCCATCCTGCGTTGCAGTAACATTGCCAATGTTTTGGCAACGGTTCGTTGCTATAGTGTACAAGAACATTTTAACATGCAATATGCAGAAATATTTCAATATATACAGTAAAAATTACTAACACATAAGAATAATCATATTACCTTTTTAGTATTAGATATTCCATTGATCATATTAGATGAAAACTGCGACGAATCCCAAATACTAAGATTAGATGCAGTGTAATCAACAGGTGTATTAGGCATAATATAATGAGAACAATGTACGTCAATATTTTTCGCCGGTACCACAGGTAGCATTCCTTGAGGAGATGGTAGCATATAATTCGTTAATGATCCGATAAAATTGTTTTCATTTGTTGGGTTGTGATGTTGTATTGGATTAACTTTGTTCATAGAATTAAAGCCTAAAAATGATATAATTATAATTTTTCCAATCAATGTTTTGTGTTATTTATTTTATACGAACACTTACTTTCCCTATGAGTATTATCATGCGACTTTATGGAATGATAAGATAAATCGTCATTTTGTTTGAATGTCTTATTATTTGATCCTGTAACTGATTTGTCTGTTTTCACATCTGAATGGTTGATTCCAGGTAAACTTGATCTGAGACTCAATTTTCGACTTTTTGATCTATATCTAATAAGAGAATAGATGTACATACATAAGAGATACATTTATGCAGAATTTTCCTAGAACATTCTTGAACACGTACATGTCTACTTACTTATCTAGTTCCATGTCACTATGAGCAAATGTACAATTAGTAGACCTAGGACAAGAGCCTCTAAGTGCGAGATCTCGACACATGCTCACTTTATATTTTGGTTGTCCAGGACCTACATTGTGGGTACCATCTTGCGTTTTTCGATTACCGTGTTGTTGAATGAACTCTACTAACGCTGCGACTACAGTTCTAACAGATTCTAATGCTGCTCGACATTCTGCTAATGTAGGAGGTTCAGTTTCTATAACAAAATCATTCAGTTAAATGAATCCAAAGTTAATCTAAATATTTAACTTGTTTAATATAATGTTGTGAAGTAATGGATCATACCTGGGCTAGGATCTATTGCAGCTAGCAATTCTAGTTGAGGTCTTAGACTACTTAATTGTCCAGGATCAGGAGTACGTTGAAGAGCAATAACCAATTCTTGTACACTTTGAGCAAAAGATTGTGGAGTTTGAAGTTTATCTATAATACTTTGCATATGAGATTTATGGCTTGTATCTCCATATAACAATGCAGACCATTGATCAGGTGCTATTCTTAAACCAGCTTCAGTCGCAATTTGCACTATTTGAGCATCATGCTCCCTCCTCAATGCTTCATATGTCCTAAACTCTTCTTTTAATTGCATTAATGATGAATCTCCCTCTCGTTTAGATACCTATTCAAACATTCTATTTAAGTATTCTTCTTAATAACAAATATTCATTATTGCAATTGAAGAATAATTCTTACCTTAAAACAACTTGCTCTATACAACAATTGTACAACATGTCCTATGCTAGTTTTAGAAGCTTGAGGAAAATGTGACTCTAAACGTTGAACTACAAACATAACTAATACTTTCCTAGAAAGAGCAGATCCATCTTCCAAAGCCAATAAAACAAGTTTTAGTACTTCTTCTTGCATTGCTGATAAATAAAAGAAATGTTTATTAGTATATATTACTTTATTCATATTTTTCATTGCTATTGAGTTATTTGATAGTAACATACCTGGCCCAAGAAATTGACATCCACGAGCTCTCACAGCAGCCCATAGATTAGCATTAAGTTGTTGTGGATTTTGATGTTGTAGTATCAACTCTGTAACTGATCTTTCACCCAAACTTCTAGCTGCCCTTACTGCACGTGCTCTTCCTTCTGGTTCAACCAACTGACAACCAACTAAAGTTACCAATTTTCTTTGCATAGGTCGAGAAACAAGTCCAACACCTGTTGTTTAGTTAAACATAGACTCAGATTATGTAATGTTATTATAGAATTGTCTACACAAGTAACCATTAATATTACCTGTAGCTAAAGACGGATTTGTCTGACATGGTTTGAGATATAGAGCAAGTTCCTCAATACAACTTTTTGCAACCAAATAATTAGCATGGTCTTCAGGTGGTAGCAATTTTTGATAAGCTGTTGCAACATTTGTGGGAACAGGATTTCCCACCAATTGTAATAAAGCTTCATTTACTGGTAATCTTTCTATTTCTGTATTAATAATACTCTAAAATATGTAATATAAATAAATTAAAGTTCATAACAAGAGGTAATGTTATATTAAATATTTTAAGTCAAATATATAAATATACAATTTTATTTGTATGATAATAATAATAAAACTATTTACCTGATCAAAAGGACATTGTTTACGATGTAAATTTGCAAGGCACGTACGACATATGGTATGACCACATCCTAACGATATTGGGCCACGTATGGCCACATCAAAGTCATGACAGCAAACTGGACACGAAAGAAATTCAGTCCACTGTGGTGCCTGTATTGGCATTCTACAACAAGATCATATTAAAGTATTCCTTTCATTGTTTAGTTTCACAACTCTCTGCAATACTATTACTTCTTAAGAATAATTAAAACAAATTTCATATCTATAATTAAAACATTTAATTTAATTCCTATATAATAATTCATTTACATTTATTTAATGAAATCGTAGAAACAAGAAATTACGGAATGCATCTCGCAATAAGATGAACTAATTTCGTGAGAAACGTATAAATTCAGCAAATTATTAGAAGTAAATTTTATTCATTAAATTTTATTTTACACGTTTTTAGAACCAATAATAAATCTAGAAAGAAACTCGGTTTTGATTGCAAAACATTTTTCTATAGCTATAAATCTCTTCGAAACAATAACGTTTCCCTATCAATTGTTTTCTATACGATGATTATAGTTTTCCTTTGATCTCATAAATCATGAAATCAACTTTTGTCTCCAGAAAATAATACGAAGAAATTATTTCGTATATAATTTTGATCACGCAATTAGATGAAAAATTTTTTAATCGTTGTCGCTATTATTCGTGTCCGTCGAATGTCTGCTCTACATAGAATAAGAAAAAAAGAAATGATATCCGCTTATGCCACGAGGAAATATGTCGATGTATTGTTGTTAAAATAACGAATAATTAATAGAAAAACTTACCTCGTTTTTGCCTTCACAAAACATCACATTAACTACTCAGTTACTTCGCATATAGTTCTGCCATCGAAGCAAGAACAGATGAATCAAAAATCTTACGATGAGCTCAGCACGATATTCCTCACGTATACTTTTTTACCTCACTAGCACCCATGACGAAAACAATCTAGAAAGATAACATTCCAACTCCTCTCGATAGAGAACGCTATAAACAACATAATACCAAATTTTCAAAATTTTACGAATTGCAATTTTAATATAATTAAAATATAATATACATATTATATGTTTACTATAATATAACTAGTTATAGTTATACTAGCTATAACTAGTCTGCGAATTTCTATGAAAATTCAGATAGAAATTGTTTTACCTATCCAATATTATAAAAAGCATTATACTTTGGACACCTTATATATCTTTTCATATTATATGCATTCTGTGCAATTTTGCACTTTTACGTTTCTTATAAATGCATAAAAATCCGCATTTATAATTAATATCTCTTTAAAATAGTTTCAATTTTATTTATCATTATTTTATATATTTTATACAACTACCATAAACATTGATATATTTTTTAACATCGAAAGATTCGAGATTTGGTTCAATTCACTGGTATTTGTAATATATTTATAAGCTGAAAATTTAAATGAATTTTCTAAACAATGATGTATGAAAGATAAAAAGTATCCAGATCACTGATTGATTATCGTGTTAGTATTTTTATTCATTTTATCAATGCATATATATTTATCTGTTTCAGATAATCATAATGGAGTTTCACATCTAGGAAAATTCTAAATATACGATTTGTTTCCCTTGGTTCTCTGTCTAGGAATATATTGTATTACTGACATTACTTAGTTTCTGGATGGGAAAGACGGTGGATATGCGTTCTTTTCACACGAGATTCGTATGAGCTTCAATATACTGAGCGAAGTTTGACTTCAATTTGACTGTGATTATTGATCAAAATCATCAAATAAATAGATACTTCGCGCTGACACGTTAGCAAGATAAATTCTAAATAAACATGATATCGCCAATAGATGAACCTTTATTCTCTGATATTGCACTTCGTATGCTAATGAATACCGTTTCGCATCCTATCGAATACGCTAAAGTTTTAATACAGGTAATAAATATATACAGTGAATAATTGACGCAGAAACTAAAATTGTTCAAAGGAAACATCATTTTTATTTATAACAAAATAGATCGGATATGAACCGATTCCACCACGACCTACAACTACTTTATTTGGACAACCGGCTTTAGCTTTACCTAACGTTTTTCAGTACGGTAAACAATTTTATTTATAGTCATTCTTTAGTGTCATAAATAAATTAAACTATGAGATTTTGAAATTACTTTGTCATTTTGATTGATGCAAACTGCTGTTTCTTTTTCTTTCTTTCTTCCTCTCTTTTTTCTTTTTTTTTTGAAATTATTACTTTACAGTTAGATACATAAAGAATGTGGATGGATTCACTGGCTGCTACCGTGGTCTTATTCCAAAATTATGTGCCTATACTGTGAGTGCTGTAGCTTTTGAGAAAGCTTCTAAATGCATTAAATTTAATGATGAACCGAGTAAAGAAACTTATGATTGCGATTTAGAAGAAAGGTAAATATATAGATATGTATATCTGTATGTGCAACATAAAGTTTTCAAGTGACAGTTATAAAAATGCACATTACATATTTTTATAGTCAGAATCATAAAAAATGTATATATGAATTCATACGAGACCTAATTAGTAGAATGATTGGAATTATAGTTAGCCATCCATTAGATGTTATTGCGTTAAGGATGATGGCACAATTTGTTGGTGGAGAAACAAAATACAAGTATGTAGATACCACAATATAGATAATAGAACTCAAAATACATGTATAATATATTTTGCTATTAATCATAGATGCATTATCTCTTTGTTTATGTTAACAGCGGATTGTTTAGATCATTTGTAGAAGTATACAAAGAGAATGGAATCATGGGATACTATGCAGGATTATTACCTCGGCTCATTGGAAATGCTGCTGTATTAATGCTAGTCAGTTCATCTACTTATGTTATTGATAAATACATTATAAGTGATAGAGAATTGAAACCATATGCAGTTTCTGTCATAAGGGTAAACAGATTAATTATTTAATTATAATATACATATCATGACAAATATTACAACTTATTCTTTACAGTTTATAGTAACAACAGTTACATATCCATTCTTAGTGGTATCACACTGTATGGCAGTTAATAATTGTGGGTAAGTTGATTTGAAATGAAGATAATTTTTTATTTATTTTAGAAGAGTTAAAATACACATTAATTTAATAAATTTTATTCATCAAGATTAATTGCCGGCCTTCCTCCACAAATGCCAATTTACAATAGCTGGTTAGATTGCTGGTCTCACCTTTCAGCTACCAACCAGTTAAAAAGAGGAAATAGTCTCTTATGGCGTTATTATATGGGGCCACAAGTGATAATTAATGGAAAGCCAATACCCATTAACAAATACAATTTCCACTTGCAAAGTACAACATAGTAATAAGATATTGCATTTATTTGTATTTGAAAGACTAATAGTAAAATCACTTCTGTGCTATATACTTTTTTTTTAAATTTGCTATTACAGTACATTGTTACATTTATATATTCCTTTAAATCAATCCTACTTGTTATTACACCAAATATTGATTAAACATATTTTTCTTTGGTATATATATTTTATCAAAAAATATAATTCGTATTGAAAACTGAACCATAAGTATTTTAAACATATACAAGTATTAAAGAGTATTAATGAGTACAGTTACTATTACTTGGTAACTGACATTCCCTTTGGCGTGCAATAATTGCATTTAAATTACCATTTAAATAAAGTAATATCTTTAAAAAAAAAAGAACATAATATAGAAGTAGATACCCTAATTAATTTTTTTATATCTGTATCACATTCGACAATAACTGCTCAAATATTATTGAATTTTACAATATGTCTTATGTATAAAGTGTATAAATTGGTATTGTACCACTTTAAAAAGTTCTAATCTTATATGAAGTAACT
>JACXIL010000185.1:665403-689180 GCA_014737365.1 Bombus soroeensis
ATAAGTATTCAAGTATGTACGATTTTTATTATTTATTATTTTGACAATTTCAATCAATTTACAACGTGATTATGTCATCAGGCATCAAGAAGTGTACATATTGGATTATCGAATTGTATTTGCTTTTTTAAACATCCTACAAATACTATACTGAAGCCTACATTATATAGTACGTCTTTCCGACTCTTGTATAAAAAAAATATCGACTCGGAGTACAACTTTAAATACATACACATGTTTCATCAAATATTTCATTTGAACTTTAATCTATCTCTGTAATGCATTAATATGAATGTGAATATTGAACAAAGCCATGAATACATCTCTTTAACATATATTTGTCCATTTTAAGTTCTACTTAAGTAAAACAAATTTGTATTGAAACTTAGTTATTCAATAATAAGGGCATTGTAATTTCTACTGTAATAGTAGTGTGAAATCAGTTATCCACAATTCATGTTCCAGTCTACAAATATTGTTTCAATAGTAGAAGAAACATCACTTACTGAGCTTAATACTTGATACATATTATAGTTATAATCTCTAGGCATTATAAGATTCTTGTCTCAAATTTCTACTTTAATTCCTTTATATTAAATATTATTTTTGGTTTAAACATATTATTTATACATTTACTTGCGAATAAAATTATATGGTATACTTCTTTGTTTTTTGTTATATAAATCTGTTTGAGTATTAAATTGATTCGTTTTTAAAGTATTTTAATGAATACATCCATAAAAAAATAAATCTGAGAAAATTAATTTGGTCAATCTGAAATGATACATTACATATCTAAAACCTTCACGAAGGTAAAATATTTAAGTTTGAACAATTTATTAATGTTACATCTCACATTATTAACATCAAAGAATAAAAGGCATTTGTGACGTTTTTCGATCGGCGAATATATTCATTACTTATTTTTAACTTAATGTATAAGAATATTTATGTATAAGCATGGCAATTTAAGTATGAATAAGCCTAAAAATTGACGAAGAACTGTATTTCTTAATTTTAATGCAAGTTGAAGGAATGTATTTTTCCAAGGTAAAATTTATGTAACTTCTTTTCTTTTTTTCCTTTCATTTTATTTACCACTAGATTTTTCTGCATCTATGCAATTCCATGTCTTTTAATATTTTATATATAAGATAATCGTTCTGTTTTACTTCAATTTTCCTGAAAATTTAATGTTATGCAACCACAAGACAGTATCACTATAGAACTGTACATTATTTGGTTGATCTTTTTTTACAATGCAATAAAGATTCGATGGTTCGAATTAACATTTAATATTTATTTAACAAATATTACCTTATGTTAGTAAATATAACAAGTGATTGCTATCAGGTTTATATTATCACGACAATAATTAATAAGTTTCATACTCTATATACATGGTGGAATACTGTATGTCCAGGAATGTTTTACAGAACCAATTAAGTATAAAGCACGTTTTTCGATTGTAGTTATTTTAATCTAAATTATGTCTTTGTACATTTAAACAATAAATATGCAGCATATCAGAAAAACTGTTCAGTATTCACATTCCTTGGCAAAAGTTCTAACAAATATGTTGCAAGTTTTTTCATTCAGGAATCTATTTCAAGTACTGCGTAATGAAAGATTCCCCTTTTTTCTTCTTTAAATACTACGTATGTACAACAATACATATATCATTGATCGTTATAAAAAAACGGAACTTAAAATAAATAAAGTACTAATATTACTGTGGCAGTATAGTACTTAACTCATTAATAGAATGTATCTTCTTTGAGAAGATATGATCATTATCTTATGATAATCTACCAACTAAAATTTTGTTGTTTCTATGTTGATATTAAAATTGTACAAATAATATGTTACCAACTTATAATTGTTCCCAAAATAACTAATTAACAATGACTTAAACTATACACTTTGTCTTAGAATGATGGATAATGTAAAAATTCAAATTTATTAACAATACGTGACAACTTTAGTTGATTTTAGCTAAATAATCTTAAATATTTTGAGATATAAAACACAAATTTCTGTTGTATGATTTCATCATCTAATAATAACCTAGAATATACAACGTTTAAAGATTTGCGTGAAAATAAAATTCTAAAACAATGTCCTTTTAATGTTAATCTATCTGTAATTACTAAAAGAATAAATATCCATCAATATCTATAATGTAAAATTATTTGTTTGTTAAATACTTCTAGAGTATGGAACTTTATGTATACTCTTTTCATACCATACCAATGTAATGTACATAATGTATCAATAGTTCTAGAAATTTTCCGAGAAATATACGCAATATTGAAAATATAATAATTGTTATTCAACGGATTTTATATGTTCATAGTAACAAAAATATCTTTTTTTCTAGTATTACATTTACTATGGAAAATTGACTCATATTTTTATACATATGTATGATGGCCAATTTTTTATTATACCCCAAAATATCTTGTATATCCTGTTCGTCAGAGGGAGGGATTTAAAAACATATACTTTAAAAATTATCTATACATTACGCTAAAAGTTTACATACCTATTCGTTATGCTGTTGTAATGTCTTATATTCGTATTAATCTCCATATAATAGTTCAAAATTTTCTTTCAAATATCTACTAAATATTACAAATAATGTTAGTATATAATTCGTTATCATTCTGCATAAAGTTCCATCATCTTATTGTTCTTTGAAGTATAACTTGAATGTATGACGAATATTATGCAGTTATCTTTAGAATTATGTGACAAGTTATATAGATATAATTTCATTATTTAAAATATCGTTGATCGTTTGATTAGGAATAATATACATGTATTGGAAATGATAATTCTCTATTATACATTTTAAATAATTCGTGTTTGACTATAAACGTAAATTAGGCCATCGCAACAGTGCAATAAGTTTCGTTCGATACAAATCGTTACAATTATTCGTAATTAGTGCATATAACATACACAGATTCCTATCTGGATGAAGACATTTACTTTAAATTCTCTCGCCTATTTTAAGGAAAAAAGATAATAGTACGCATATGCACGTTTCAACATTCATCTCTCGTTCCTATTGTAATTACCATTTGTTTTTACTACTACTTCTTTATGTATATTACAATGTAGATATAGATAAAACAAATGATAAAACTTTTGTTTATCTAAATCCTCGTTTAATACTCATTGCAATGTCATGAATCGTTTTCTGCATCATGAAATACTATAGTTATCAAATGAATAGATTAATTATTTCAAGTCTAGTTCGACTTCTGGACTCTCTAATGAAAAAGGTTTTAAATTTTCCACTATTGGTGTTTGATCAGGATCGACACGTATGCGGATTCTATTTGTTTCTAAAGACCGCGGAAGTGTACGCGGAAGATCATCTTTGTATGAGCCAGACATAGGCGATGTATATGGTACATAAATTCGTACAACATCTGGACTTGGTTGATGAGGCGTTGCCCTAGGTGTGGGTAAACCACCACTGCCAGAGCTAGCATTAGAAATATTACTTTGAGTATCAAGACTATTGTCTAACGCTTGAGACCGTGTCGCCGAACTAAATACAGAAAGGTCAGCTGTCGAGGTAACAGATGTATCTGCCAATGACCGGCGTGAGCCATTGGGAGAGGCCCCATCATCAAGACTTGGATCAAATGAGAATTTGCTTCCTGCACATATATGTAATTTTTATTATACTGCAACAGGATATCCGAACAATCGTGTTTTCACAAAATACTTTCGCATAGTAAGTGTAATACATTTGATTTAAAATCTGTATTAATTAAAGCTTGTCTCTAAAAACACACGCCTCACGCTTTTCTTTATGAATGAAATACTAATTAATTGACAATTAAGTTTAACATGATTCTCATAATTTAATATTGCTGTTACGTAACAAGAATATTTTATAATGTGCTATTTTAGCCTTTTTTCTTTTAATACTTTTTTGTATGAAATTTCCTGAGTATTCTAAAATAATCACAGTCTATTACTCCTTACTTTTTATTTCATAAAAAAATTATCAATGGAAATTTCTGATACAATCTTAAAGGCAAGTGTAGTTTCATTTTAAATGATGCTAAATCTATATAAAAGAATTTACTTACGATTATATACCAATAATTATAATACTTCAAAATATGGCTTATATAATATTTCTGTGATGTTCTATTTATATATGTATACGTTTACGAGTATATATATATATACGTAATTGAGCAATATCATACTTTTTAATCTCAGAACCTTATCCTTTGAAAAGTACCTTACAGTCTAGTATTATATATAACCATTATATCAATCTCATCTGTATCTGTACTTTTATCTTTCTCCTCATCCTTAATAATACTCTCTTGTTTAGAATGTAGAAGGCAAATATCTGTGTTACCATGTACTATGTTTTCACTATATCGTAACTCACCGCCAAGACCACAACTGGTTTGTTCAACCGGCGTTGTACTTTCTCTACCATCATCAGCAAGTACAAGATCTCTACGTTGTGTTATAGATTCTCGCATTACGTGTTGTGCTTCGCTAAATTCTTCAGTACGTCTCCCAACCTAAACATATTAAAATATGTATTAAACACGAGGTTATTTTTATTAGTTATTTCTAGAAACATCATGAATTACCTTGCTTGCAAAAGTAGGTTCCTTAAATGTGCCAAATGGGAATCGTGGTAATTCATGTGGTAAGGGAGGACCAGGATAATCCAACTTGGCACGTTTTAGTTCTTCCATACTACGTTCCATAGTACTTATTACTGTATCATCATCAAAGCAAAAATCTTTTTCTAATTTAATTTGCAAATAATTACAAAATTCATCTAAACTTTCCATCGGCATAAGAAAACGTTTATGCATTTTCATGACTGTGTATGCCATAGCAGGTAAAATGCGATCCCCATCTAATAAAAATATATCCCAAATTCGAAGACCGAGGCTCACAGGTGTCTGTTATAAATAAATAATTGTATTTAGATACAGTATGGCATGTATTAGGTTGTCCTAAAAGTTTCTTTCGTTTTATAAGGAAATAATAGATGGACAACATTTTTTGTTTTATTGGAACAAAATTTTGTCCAACAGAACAAAATGGATCATACATAATTCAATAAAATAATATAAAACAAAAAATGTTGTGCATCTATTATTTCCTTATAAAATGAAATAAACTTTTGGGACAACCTAATAGAATAGATTTTATAACGATTTAGAAAACAAAATATAAAATATTTTCTTACCCTCTCTTGGAAAACAACAAAAAACCATTTTAGCGCATAAAGAATAGAATCACAACCGCATTTATCGAGTTTCCGTTTTAATTTTGGTAAAAATTTATTCATAATTTTATCGTGATGCTCTATGAAACGATTTAATTTTGGAAATCCATCAACATAAAATCCTATAAATATAAATATTTGTTTAATATTAAGCCAAAATATTATTTAATATTGAATTTATGATACAAGCTCAGACCATGCATGGTATATTTCTTATCAGCAAGCAATACAGAAAGACCCCAAAATGCATCTTCTTCATCCATATACAGTAAAAGTAATCCAGCTAATACAGACATCCCTTGACAATAACCCACTTCCATATTGTACATACTATAGGCAGCCAATACATAAAACATAGATCGTTGTTTTATGCTATACCTTTCTCTGTAGAAAATAATTAAAAATTTAATATAACTTTCAATAAATGTATACTAAGTTTTTATGCATTTTTAGAAATCTTTTATATAATTTACATACCTATAATTGATATGATCTCTATATTGTCTAGCTACATCAGCATCGATTTGTCTTATTTCTGTAGACCATTTACGTGCAAGTTGTAACATCTCTTCATATTTACCAGCTTGTTCTTTCTTTAAATTTTTAATACCCAATAACAATGCCCACACTTGACCACGAAATCTATTAGGAATTCCTTTATATACTCTGCGCCTTAATTTTTCCTTAGTTGAAGAACTATCCCATTGTTTTGTCATTTTCTCCCATTTCTTTAGTCTTTCCATTTCCACCCGGTGAGTCTTAATCTCATTAGGATCTGGCTTTTGTGGCAAACGTTTGTCACTAAAATATAAATGTTACATGTTAATGACAAGATAACAATAATATTATTACAGTCCTTGCTATAATAATTACTGTATGAATCCATATCTGTCTGTGGTATGATATACTTCAAAGGTAGGATCTTCCCAAGGATCGATTTCTGCTCCATTTTCTCTACCACGGTCGTAGCAGCTAAATATTCTATCTCGCTCTGCAGCAGACCGTTTCAATAATTCTTCCTCATTCATCCCCCGTTAGAATTCGCAACCAGATTCTTACAAACATGCCGTCTTGTTAAGAGGATTCTATTCACCCTAGGCTGTTATCTACAATAAAAATAAATTCCATTAATAAAATATTCTTTTATAAAACAAGATTTTTTTATACTGTAAACAATCTTGATAACCTTTAAAATTTTTATATACAGTTTCATATACCAACATAAACTCTAATAATACGTACATTTGTGAACTGTTAGTAATATATCACTGATAAATTAAATACAAAATAATCGTAATTTCGATCTTATAAAGAAAGAAGTACTAAATATATCCTAGGTTATTGTTGAAATAAATAATGCACTGTTTTTTTTTATACATATACGAGAAGGTGAACCGCAATTTTATTTTATAAATTTCGACGTTCTAAACTTAACGTACTACATATTGACAAGAAGCAAGGTTATATACATAGAAAATAAGTGATACTCTTAGTAATCAATATAGATCTTACCGCTAAGAAACTGATTATATTAATATAAACACTGCATGCTTAAGAATTAACTAATTTTCTTCGTTTCATATTACATACATATAAGAAATCATTTCTTCGGAAGTCACTCGTTCAGCAAAACTACCGTACATGCATACATATATACATACATACATACATACATACATACATACACACATACATACAACTTCAAGTCGGATTTAGATGTTTCCATTCTCTTTTACGTATAAGTGTTGCCAACGCATTTATTCTAAACAAAGGCTTTTGCCAAATTATCATCTGAATTATGTTGAAAGCACCTTTATCACACAATATTTTTATTTATTATTATTATTATTACTATTATTATTTTAGTATCACTAAGGTGTGTTGTTGAGTATAATCTTTATGTTTGCTTGGCGAAACATATAACTTAACTAATTTATATTCTATCGACTTATAATTAACGCTGTTTGTATATACATAAAACTATTTTACAATATCCACTTATTTTTACTAAAATAAAAATACTGCAATTATTTTACCTATAAATGAACAATCTTGTATACTTAAATAAAAATCCTATTTATAGTCTTAAAATGTAGACAAATTTTCTTGTTAATATCCTTATAGACACTTTCTGTTTATTTCTACTCTTTATCAAATTTACACTTCAGGAATCGCAATGTAATATTGTGAACCTCATGTATAATCTATTTATTTTTATTTATTTATAAATGCTATTTATAAATACTTAAGCCATAGATCTACTTGTGACAAATCTTATAATATGTATTAGAAATTTATATAAGAGCAATTTTATACATATTTAATTAGATATTTAAAATGTAAGATAAGTCAGGTCGCAAATTAAAACTAAATTTCAGTTGTAATAAAGAAAAAGAAGGATGACGAAAATGAATGAATTCCTCTCTTTCATTATTGACATAGTTGTAGAACTTGTTATAGACTCATAATTTATTTAATTTTAATTAAGTAATTCTTCATATTAGTAATAGGTTCATATAACAAAAAACCAACGGCGCATTCATAGGTTAGTCAGCATTTAAGTTATATTGTAATCTCAATTTCCCTTTGTTAAGATTATTGCTAGAACTAAATAGTACTAAATAATATCTTTAAATATATTGTGAATTGATATACAAGAAATTAATCTTAAAGTTCTTGGAAAACTTATTTTACAGCAAAGAAACTTCAGTATAAAAATAAATTCTAAGTTCATAATAATATGAATATAAAGGCATATTTATCATTAACATTAACTACCAATATAAAATAACAAACATTGTGTTACAACATAAAAATTATACTAAACAATGGTGTATTTAAAAATGGAGTATATATATGAAAAAACACAATTCCAAGAAAAGAAACCAATTCTTCTTTCCACATATATTTATTTTGCAAGAATACAGACCTATAAAAAGTAATTTTGATTACTCCAATAGTTCGCAAAAATAAAAAATTCACGTGTTGTATAAACCTATAAAATTCTTATAGAAAATAACAAATTTGTTATTTAACTATTCAAATACTTTTAGTATAAAAAATTCACGTATCATATAAATCTATGGAACTCCTATACAAAATAAATGTTACTTCATTTAATCAAATACTTTTAGTATCAAAAAATTTACGTTAAAATACTTTAAAACAGATATGTTCCCCTGTATAAAAGTATTTGTGGCCCTGAAAAGGGCCATTTTGTCATTACAGTCTGAAGTCTAAGCCTTTTTCTCGGTTTTCTTTGGTAGAAGTACAGCTTGAATATTTGGAAGAACACCTCCTTGCGCAATGGTAACACCAGACAGAAGTTTATTCAATTCCTCATCATTGCGGATGGCAAGTTGCAAATGTCTCGGAATAATTCTAGTTTTCTTGTTATCTCGTGCAGCGTTTCCCGCCAATTCGAGAACTTCAGCAGCCAGGTACTCCATAACTGCAGCCAAATAAACTGGAGCTCCAGCACCGACTCTTTCAGCGTAATTTCCTTTCCTCAAAAGTCTGTGGATACGACCAACTGGAAATTGCAGTCCAGCTCTGTTCGAACGAGACTTCGCCTTAGCTTTAGCTTTTCCTCCTTTCCCACGACCAGACATTATCGGTTAACTTTTGGATATAAACAAACAGATCACTAACGCTACAACTGATCACTGCAACAAGCAGGGAACTACTCGTTTTCGACTTCCCCATTTTAGCTATTTATAGGCGCAGCGATACCTACTCCCGGACCAATCACTAACAAGTTCTATTGTGATTGGTGACAAGAAACAGATGTTTCGTACAACCGCTTTATGTCCTCTCTCTCTTTTTTCGCGCTCTTTCTCTTTCAGCATATGTATGTAATTATTTTATTCTATAACCTGTAAAAAATATTTAGGTAAATAGTTTATGGTAGTATGTGTTATTCTATGAGATAGAAAATTTAAATGGGATATTTATTCTATAAAATAGAAAATTTATGTGGTATACGAGCATATATAAAGTATTATTGTCTCATTAAAAATATGTTATTAATTATTTAGTTCTATAGCCTAAGAAAATTATTTGAGTAAATAGTTTATTTTGTTATTATTCTGTGAAATAAAAAGTCTATACAAGATATACGCATACGTAATTATTTAGTTCTACAGGCTGCACATATTATTTAGATAAATAATTTATAGTGTTACTATTCCCATCTAAAATAGAAAATTTATGTGGTGTGCGAATATACATATTTATATAAAATATTATTATTATATATATTTATAGCTATAAAAATATTTGATTAATATTATGCTTCTATTTATCTTCTATAAAATTCGTTTATGCTTCCAAAATTTCATATAGTGTTATTATATCCAATACTTTTATTTGCGATATGTTTTGACAATTCATTGGTGAAAATAATTTTACCATAGTCTATATATCACGTGATGTTAATTGTTCGTTGATTATTATACAAATATGTATAACTGTTTTGATTCATTTATGATCTACTTAAATATATCTACATAAACTATCTTTGTTCGAAATTCCTATTTGAAAATAATTTCCATAAAAATTTCGTAAATATGAGAGCATGTACATATATCTCATAACTTTCTTTTCTTTTCTTCCTTTTCACTTTTTCAACAACATTATCCCTCTAGTTACTCAATTACTTGATACATCTTATCAGATCCGCAGGCTAAAAAAACATTACCCCTTAGAATTAAGCATTAGTCATAATAATTAAGCATTTTGTCATTACGAGAAATTGTTAAATAGCTGATATAAGTAAGTTAAATAAATTATAATTCTTTACTTCAAACAACCTATTTCAAATCAATTTTTTGAAAAATTTACTTTTCTTGGTTGTGTTACCCTTTCAATAAACCGACAATAGCTTGAATATTAGAATGCTCGTAATACGAACATCTGTGACTCTCTAAGAAACTCACAAAATGTGTAATCGTCTGATATAACAAAGAACAATTCTTTACAATGAAAAATTTATATAAGAGAAAAAGAAACTGTATATTATATTCGTATATATAATATTTTTATATATTACATATATAGTAATATATACAACGTATAGCTATAAATAAAAGTATGGGAACAATACTTGTATTGTACAGTATTGTAATAAAAGTATACATATAATTTTGTAAAAAACACAAACTTTGATTTAATTTGGTCGTTTCTTAATAAAGTTACATATGTAAAACCTTTGTTCGGAATAATATCGACTTTAGAATCAAAGTATTTTCATTTGGTATTATTACTATTACAAAGTTTAGTATCATTACTTGTGATATGTTTTGAACATTCATTGATAAAAGTACTTACAAAGTTCACAATGGTTATATATTTAGAATAGTTCTAAAATCGATTCGTTCATCGACTTTACGATATTGAAAACTTATGTTTTATTAAAAAGTTTGTTATCTACTTTTTAACATTTATTTCTATCGTGCAACTGTTTAATGATAATTCATTATCATTAAATAATTCATATATTTAAACTTTGGACCTGGAGGTAACATTTTACCGAAAACGATTGCATAACAAATCCCAATTTCTATAGATTCACCCAAAACTCTATAAGAAAATCTTTTTATGCCAATATTTAATTCAGCCTCTTCATTCATCATATGAGGCAAGTAAGATCACCAATTTTCAATTATTATATCATATTATAATATTCGATTAATTAATCTCATATTATAATATACATAATATTCATTGTAAAATAGTTTAAAATTATTATCATATTCATATTACCATTTAAATATAATGAATTAATTTTGTCATATCAAATGTTCATAAAATGTAAAAAATACACTTTTATAAAAAAATGAGTATAACAACGTTTGGAGCACATAAAAACGCACGTAACCATGTGTGGAGTACATTCTATGAAATCAATTTCCAGGTAACAACAACAGCAGCGCGCCAATCGCGTGACGAGGAATTCCATATAGAGAGCACGAAGTGCCCTGATTGGCGCGCTGCTGTTACGTGATTTGGCTATATAAAGGAAGGGTCGGCGCTGGATGATCAATCTACAACCGACTTTTGTAACGGTTACTTCGCTGTAAGCATTGTATTTCGAAGCGTTCTACATTCAACATGCCGCCAAAAGTAAGTGGAAAAGCTGTTAAGAAAGCCGGTAAGGCTCAGAAAAACATAAGCAAAGCCGATAAAAAGAAGAAGAGGAGAAGGAAGGAAAGTTACGCTATCTATATCTACAAAGTGCTGAAACAGGTGCATCCTGATACTGGTATTTCTAGCAAGGCGATGAGCATCATGAACAGTTTTGTTAATGATGTTTTTGAACGTATTGCTGCTGAAGCATCAAGATTGGCGCATTATAATAAACGTTCTACAATTACCTCTCGGGAGATCCAAACTGCTGTGAGGCTACTGTTACCTGGTGAATTGGCTAAGCATGCAGTAAGTGAAGGTACTAAAGCAGTCACCAAGTATACCAGCTCCAAATAAGAAGATATATCTAAATTGATATAATAAACTGGCATTGAATTTTGAGATCGATAAGCAAAAGAAATGGTCCTTTTCAGGACCACCAAATTATATTAATGTTGGAACATTGTTCACATATAGTTAACATAAGTTATACACATAGTTGTATATTCTTCGTAAAAAATTTTTAAAATTCATTGTGACTGTTTTGTAGTATGAAATAGGATAATGTCTTGAAAATGGTTTGAGAATGTTTCCATTCATACATACCTTAATTAATACTAAAAACTTAATATTTGTTATCGATGCAATAAGAATTTCCTATACGATGTTAGTTTATCATTCTAAAAATGCATAACTGGAAGCTTACATAAATATGTCTTTAGTAAGCATAAAATATAGAAAACCGTGAAAAGACAAAAGCCTTTAAAGACTATATTAGATGTAAAATAAGTAAAATTTTTTTATTATCACATAATTAATGTAATAAAAAAAGAGGTCATCTGCATCATAAATATCAATACACGTAACTTTTATTAATGGAAAGAGACGCTATAATATTTATGAAAACATTTGAGCACTTGTGGTTTCTTATTTATACTTTATATTGTGTCTTAATAAGATCCTTTTCTCACGGAACAACGTATTTCAGTCATTTTGTATTTTAATTTTCCACGATTTATACAATTTTATGAAACGTTAGTTTATTGTAAAAACAGTAGAAATTCTTTCTTACATACGACTTAAAACGTTTTGAATCGATTTAAATTTCGTTATTAATTCTTGTCCATGAGGCTTGCTATACAATGTAGTTAAACACTTTGAAATTACGTCTTCGCACTTCGTTATTATTTTTCGTCTGCAATTCAATCAATTATTTTAACATTAATCCAATAGAAATTAAGTAACTATCACATTTTCTTATAATTATTTTTATGTTTATCTATTGATTTATTTTCATGATGCAATAATGTACTTACTTAACGAAAGTATTTGTAATGTTCGAATGAGATATAAAGTAATTAACTAAATTTGCAGTCGATTCGATAAGGTGAAAATCATTTCCCTCGTTGAACCAAGTTCGAGTATCTTTGCCAATCATTCTGAAAACAAACATTATGCATTTCTTTATTAAGTAAAATATAATGAAATGTATTTATCAATAAACATATTCTACTCACTTGTAAATATCTAAGAGATCCTCCATTGATACTCCTAACTGTAAAAACCCAGATATAATTCCATTATTTGATACATTTAACTTACATGCTTTTATTTCTAACTGTTTTACTAGGAAGTCTGAAAAAATATAATACATCTTATAGTTTTACTTCATATTATATTTTTATTATATCATAATGGTGATAAAAGAGTTTTGTTATTACCAACTGGAAAACAGTGTGGTGATCCTGAATACTCCTGTCCCAAGGATATAATTTTGCTCATTAAAATAGTCATTTTATCTTCTGCTGTTGAAGCATCTTTTAATTCTATAAATATGTATTATTAAAACGTAAATACGAGATATTTTTTCATTCATATAAATGTATAAGATAGAATTTTAATACCATTATTTATAATATTAGTCCAAATTTCCTGGATTAACATTGCATCTTGATGACCAGAACAATGAATTATAGATAATTTGCACTCCCACAATTGTAAAGGGTCCGCATATTCTTGGTACAACTACAATGAATGATTAACAGATGTGAATCTTAAAAGTTCCAAATATCTTGATTCATAACATACATGGTTGGATCATACCTTTGTTATATCAAGTAACGAAAACTTTAATGCTCTAGATGCTTCATCGCTGAGTCTACCACTTAGATGTTGGTTACAAATTGTGTCTAATATCTACAATACGATGACAACATACAAATCATATTCTAAATAGATTTTGCCATAATATTTATAATCGCTTACCTGTTGTTGTATTCTAGCAACTTCTACTTTGTCTTCTAATTCACGTAAAAAAATACCAAGGTATGGAGCGTATCCAGCTTGGTCACTTCTCATACAAACCACTGCTCGAGCTAAATATTCAACTCTCTGTGATAATGTTACATTTGATCTATATTTAAAGAAAAGAAAAGAAAGTGAAAATAAAAAGTAGTTTCCTGAATTCAGAAAAAAAGGTGTAAATTTAATCAAAGTTATGTGCGTTATACGTACTCTTTGGTTGCTAAAGCATCCAATATCTTAGCTGCAGCAGCATGATTTTTATTTTTTTCATAAAATTGCCACAGCAAGTCTGGCGCATTGACTCGGGTGAGATAAGCTTCTAAAGAAGGTGCTGCTAGAGCAACGAGTTCTCCATGAAGCCTTCTTTCTATCATCCAAGCATACACTGAAGCGTGGAGAATTTCACACTTAGAATGTAATGCATCAGTTATGATGTCATGCAACTAAAAGATGTAAATATTTATGTAAAAGATCCAGTAAATTTATTGGAAATAATATAATTTAAAAGGGAAGTATATTTTACTATTTCTTTTGCTGGTGTAACAGGCATAGTTGAGCCATTTTGTTGTGGAGGACCAGGTTTACTGGGTATAGTAGGTGTCAATGGATTAGAAATGCTTTGATTATAAAGATGATCCAATAACGTAGTGAATTCTTTATAAATCTCTAATCTATATAGAAAAAATTATCTGAATAATTAGAATAAGTGATATATTAAACGTACAATTATTAAAATGTAATTTTATAATCAGTACCTTTTCATGTAAGCAAACCTTCCTTCTTGATCTTCGATTGGTTCATTATTTTTATAATAATGTAAGGCAGCGTTATTAGGGTCTACTCTTTCTGCACAACAGAGACATAACTCGAGTACACCCAAATAAAATTGACAAGCAATAAATTGTTGGCATACTGCACTTAAATTTAGCCTGGGAGCAACTTCTTTGCAAAGCTAAGGATGTGAATGTAAACAGAGAGTATAAAATTGTACAAATAATATTATACACAATATTAGAATGTTTACCTTTAAAGCAGATTGCAAATAGCATTCCTTCTCTTCTGGATTTGTACAACTTTTTGCTTTCAAAATTATTTCATTAGCCTACGATTTATAAAAATATTAAAAATATATAAAAATAAAATCATGATTCTTTTAATTTTACTTCTTGTACCTTAGAACAAACAGCATCCTCGCTTCTATATAAATTTGGACAAACTTCTCGTAATCTTTGACTAACAGCATCAACAGATGCATTATCTCCAAGATAACTGTAGATTTGTAAAAATTAGTACACAGGATTTTTATTATTTATTTAGCTCACTTACCTATCTATAAGATGAATGATCAATAATGAAGAAATTTCATGTCCAATTAAAATTAAATCTCGAAACGTAGCTGTAGAAAATTGATTAATTTGATCCTATAAATTATTATAAATATTAATATAAAATTTTCAACTTAAAGAAAATTGTAATATGTATTTGACTAACCTTTGATAAACAATTTACAATATTATTTAAATGGTTTTCACACAAAATTTTCCAAAGTTCTAACACTTCACAAGCATGAGTAATGAAAATTTTTAATGCAGCTAAAGAATTCCTTTCTTCGACTATTGGTTCTTGGTAATGACTAGGTATAGTTGTTTCAAATCCATCAGTTATTCTAGTAGTACCGTGTCTAAAAGTCGATAAGTAGTTCAAATAAAATTTAATCATTTTGTAAAGCTGTTGAAATAGTATATAGATACATACTGCTTAGTAATGTGGGTATTTTTATTGAGAAATGATCTTAATGCCTGCAAAAGACTTAGAATCCAGCTAACTTGTCTTGTTGAAATTGTACTAGAGATCTGAAATTATAACATGAGTAAAGGTTAATATACAGAAATAAAAACAATGAAAAAAATGTATATCAATTTAAGTCACCTGAGTTTTGTTATTTATAACTTCTTGTTTAATACAACGCATGTTCCATATTGGTCGAAGTATTCTTCCTACATACAGATATAAACCATTGTGTTTTGCAGAAAACTGTTGCAGAGAAATGTCTGTATTAAGTCCAACTGGTGCATGAGGTCGAAATCCTTGAAGCCTTAAATCATAGTTTGGAACTCTTGGTGTTGATGTGCGCATATCTCCTATGACATTCATAAACTATATAAAGAAAAACTTATAAAGAAAAATAAAACTTTCATATAAAATTAATGTAATACCTGTATTTATATTAGCAAAGTTAGTACCATGTACATCAATTGCAGGTCCAATGCTTGTCGTTCGTTGACTACCATATAAAAAGAATGCTCTTGTTGCCCATTCTGCTAACTATACAAATTATAATTAGATATTACTTTCTAATTTTACAAAACTTAATTTTTATAATTAAATTTTGATTTTAATTTTTAATCTGAATCAGGACCTCAGCATTTTGAGAACTTTCAAGCGTGGCTAAAATAAGACAAGTTGCACATGCTTGTTCCAATGATTGCGACTGAAAATATGCGCGAACGGCTTCTGTATCAGGACCACGTTGTTCTAATAGAAGCTGCTTTAAAATATCCATTGGACGAACTTGAACATAAATAATGGCACCCTGTAAGTAAAAAAATAAACGACTTGTAAATAACTACATCTAATAGATTTACAGACCTTTAATTAATTATATACCTGAGAAGTCAAAAAGATAAATTTTCGTGGCGCTTCCATGTGCTGCCTTACGAGAAGAGGAGGTTCTTCTTGTGTAATACTTTGTTTCTCAATACATATAGTTGGTTCCACAAGAATTTCTGCCATTGCCCATACGGGACTATCGAGGGATAAAGGACTTTGAGTTTCAGCTAAATAATTTGTGAATGGATAAGCATCATTACTTAAACATAAAGCAGTTTCTGTATCTCCACCGCAAACAAGAATTAATGTTCCTGTAACAGATATATACTGCATAGTATATAAATTTTAATATCATGTCCTTAACAGAAAAATATTGGAATGTATACCTTTCCTATAATGTGCCATTTGTACTTTCCTTGGCCTCATTACTGTAGCATTAGCAGCATAACCTGGTGGCAATCTAACATGTATTAACTGTAGACCTTGAGGTCTTGTTGTTGGATTAGCAACTGCAGTGCAACTGAAGTAAAAGCGTGTTCCAGTAGCTGCAACTACAACTAAGTTTAAATGTACTGATTCTGACTCTGTAATAGCTGATATGCTCACCAATGGTCGAAAATTATTACTATCCAGTGTTCTAAAAATGGTAAATGTAATATGAATTATAATTTCAATTATTTAAAACTAGGATTTGTATAAATATACATACTTAACAACATGAACAGCGTTTTGTACTAAGGAAGCTTGTGACAAAGAAGCGACTTTGGACGCACCATTATTATCGATATCCCAAACTGTAATTGTTCCCTTATCACCGAGTGTGTATAAAATATTTCGTGAATCATCAACGGAAATTTGTATTATTGCTTCTTCTTCTGATAAAGCTATAGTGACAAACGATGGAACTAAAAATGATAATGGACCTTC
Organism: Bombus soroeensis; assembly: GCA_014737365.1. NCBI lineage: Eukaryota > Metazoa > Arthropoda > Insecta > Hymenoptera > Apidae > Bombus > Bombus soroeensis. Next base: position 682,658 of record JACXIL010000185.1, read on the forward strand.
GGAATGATTTATTTTTTTACAACGTTTCCCAAACCAGCTACTTTCTGCCTACACAACGAACACATATTAAAGTGATTAATTATGATTTTTATATTGATTATTTTTATATTTATATTTGTGTAGCAAATTTTACCTGATAATATATTTCATAAAGGGATCCATTTCTACCACCAAGGAAAATTCTCCCGCTATTAGTGTTAGCTATTGTTGTAATACCAATCCCATCCGTAGCAACTGTGAAAATTGGTTCAGGAACTAGTTGCATTTCTGGTGAAGTGCCTAAATTGGAAATTGAAACAGTAAATAAGGTTTAAAAAAGATGTAATCTTCAAGTAAAACTGAAACTGTATTATACCATCACTGATTTCTGTTAATGTAACTCCAAGAATAGTTATTTCCACTGTAGTTGTAAGAATCAACAAATATTTTACATAAGATTGGAACACCCCTGTTTTGGGTTTTACTAAACCTACACTTATAATAGTTTCATTTAACCCATCAAAATATGCAACATCAGACCTAAAAACATATTATCATTATAAATATTAATTACTTAATTATGATACCTTGAGAAAATATTTTATAAGCTTTAAATAAATTTTTACTCATTTTCATATGACCAAACATATATATCACTATCAATTGTAAGCCATGCTTTTGAAATTTCTGTAAAAAGACCCATCATACAATGACATTGCATATCTAATCAGATATTAAGAAATTATATTTGTTATATAAGGAAGCAAACAAAATATGCGTATTACGAATATTAAAGAATGATCAATTATATAAAAGGATACGATGAAAATGTTCCATTATCTCAGATGGCAAAGAAATTTTACTATATGCTTTCATTTGATTTATATTAGGAAAACATAATGACATCCCATTTAAATTTGGATAATCATGATCATCAAGACCACTAACAGTTGGTCCACCTAAAAAAAAAAGTTTCTTTATAGAACATCGAGTAATAAAAAAGTATGCAAGAGACAAGAGAACAACAAATTTACCTTGTACGTTATATCTCATAAGATTAATTAAGGATGGAAAGTTGCTATCAGCTGTAATGTGTATATCAACCACTTTCCCTGCCATTTCTAAGGCATCTAAGTGTATTTTAAGCGGTTCCATTTCAGTGAGGGTCATGTTTGTATGGTACAGGGAAAAATTAAATATTAAATACACACAGAACTAAATTCAAACAAAAAGATAGAAATAAGATAATAGCAAGGGCATTAACAAGTTCTAATGTGAATTATTATTATATAATTATTATAAACTAATATCACTATCCTTATGTACTTATAAATAATTATCTAACTTTTTCGTCTAAACATCCTGTGATTGAAGGTTAGACTTATTTATTTGTTTAAACATTGAATTATATTGAAAATAATAGAGTCTACTGTATTGTTTCTTAAAAACATAATTACACCCTAAAAATAAAAAAGTATTCATTTTACTTAAGAAACACTTACTACAATTTATTAGAACTATTTGTATATTTTTAATGACATTCACGAGGCTTATGCCGCTCGCGCCACACAGGTAAATTTTAAGTTGTATTATCATACAAACTACATACGCATACGCGAAACTAACGAATCTTATTGGCTTGAATTTATCTGATACATAGGAAATAAATATATTTGAATTCAAATTGAATCTCTTTATGTATTAAACAATTTACGCTTAAAATAGGAATATACTAAATATAAAATATGATAACTTACAACTTTTTTTAGGATTCAGTACTTTTAGTACATAATACAATAACAATAATTATTTTTTATTTTCTAAATTATTACATATAATGAAAATCTTGCCATCTACAATCTTTTTCCTAATATTTCTCATTTCACTGATTTTTCTTGATGCCACTGGTAAAAGATATATTAGATATATTTCATATTAATAACTTAATATATTGTTAATACTTTTATTGCAGATAATGTAATTAATGCAATTCAAAACCTTTATTGCAATCTTGGATTAGAACTTGATGATTCATGTCCTATTGATGGTGGCTGGACATTTTGGAGTCCATGGGGATCTTGTTCTGGGAAATGTGGATTTAAAGGGAAAAGAATGAGACGACGTACTTGTGATAATCCTGTGCCTTCAAATAATGGAGCCCCTTGTATTGGTCCTAGTTATCAAATTGAAAATTGTCAAATTACTGGTACAACCTGAAGTAATAGAATATTAATATAATTTTACACGTAATTTAATGTAATAAATATTTTTTTAGGATGCATGATGAATGATTACGAAACAGTTGTAAATGCTTATCCTATACGTAAAGGAGAACTGAAAATTGTAAAGAAATTTCACAAAAAATTACCAGCTTTAATAGAATTATGTTTTCTTGTTGATTGTACATTTTCTGTTGTAGAAAAGATTCTTGGAAACAATGTGGTAATAAACAATAGAATTTGTAGTTATTTAAAGAACAATTTAAGAATAATAATTTTATATACCTTCTATAAAGATGCTTTACTGGAATGCTATGAATTGTGTTAAATATGATATTGGATGTCCAAGTAAATAAATAATTATATACATATGAATGTTTATATAAATGTATGAATGCATGTGAATAATGAAACATTTTCAGATTCTGGTGGTTGGAGTGTTTGGGGAATTTGGTCGACATGTACTGCAACTTGTGGCAAAGGACAAAAATATCGTACAAGAATTTGCAATAGTCCAGCTCCTTCAAATTTTAAATTAATGTGTAGTGGTTTAGCATTTGAAATGAAAAGCTGTGTGGGAATTAACTGCAGGAAGCTCTCAGGTATAAATCCCCAAGGTCTGAGTGTTAATTTGTATAGAATATAATTTATGAATTATATATTATCTCATTATTTTCAATAGGAAGTACTTGGAGTAATTGGAATGAGTGGAGCATATGTAGTGTAGAATGTGGTAGTGGAATTCAAACCAGAAAACGCTTATGTTCAGAAACGCAAAATTTACAAGGAACTTCATGTAAAGGTCCATCCAAAGATATAAAAGGCTGTATAATTAATAACTGTTCTAGTAAGAATGTTATTTTATATAAATACAATATTGTACATTTTCTAGAAATAACTTATACAATCTGTAAAAATTATTTTATAATTATCAATTTTTATTAGTAAATGGAATGTGGTCAACGTGGATGGTTTGGTCACCTTGCACTTCAAGTTGTGGGATTGGTACACAATTGAGAAATCGAATGTGTACCAATCCTTCTCCGAGTGGTAATGGTACATCTTGTGTTGGTTCAGCTTCTGAAGTTCGCCAGTGTTTTACTAAACCATGTGTAAATAAACTACATGAAGTAGTACACTTTACAGAAATAAGTAGTCTTCAGTATGATACAACTGGAAGACCTTCACGGTTGCTTCATATGTATCTAAGGTTTTTACCGCTGTCTCCTTTTGGTATGATTATTTATCGTTTTGAAAAGGACTGTAAAGGATTGATGTGTGACTTCGTAAAATTGTTTCTTCAAAATGGGAAGATAGTACTTTTATCTCAAATTGCTGACTGTACATTAACTTTAATTCATGAGACCAAATTGGAAGTAAGAAATGTTTTATTTTATACATTAACTGTTTTGTATTTGGTTTATGTTGTTCTTTTAGATTGGACAATGGCATGTAATATTAATTGCAATATATGGGACACACGGAGTATTACGTATTGATGATGGTTTTCATAAAGTTACTTCTTTTTCATGCATTCCAATTTCATATGACTTGGATCATGCAATGAAAGTCGGAGGATTTCAAGGACAAATTCAAGAACTAACAATTAATTTTGCACTTGTTCAACTTCATACATCAAAAGTTATTCATATTTATTCAATTCCGCAATATTAAGTGAATAAATATATTTTAAATATAAAATATCATTTAGGATAATCACAGTACAAAATATGCAAATCTTTTATCCAGTAGTAACAATGTTCGATATTTGATGGGAGATGACAATGAAGGTTTTATTAACATTGGTTTAACGGATTCAGTTGCAGTATCGTGTCCAGAAAGCATAGAATATTGGCAAGTAAGAAATTAACAATTGCTATTTAATAAATAATATTTTCAAAGCTATCATTTAATAATAATTTTATAATCATTATAATTTAGATTATAATTGCTATAAAAATAGAGAACATGAATGGACTTATAGCAACAATACCAGGTGATTTCTTCAATAAATATATCTTATTATTATTAGAAGAGGGAAAAGTAAAGCTGAAATTTTATCAAGGAGAAACTTCTACTGCAATTGAAAGTATGGAACATATTTTAATAGGAGAATGGTTTGAAATAGTAATAGCTCATGATGGTAAAAATATGTATATGCAAATTAATGGAAATGAAAAGAAATATGTACCTTTAGCTTTGTCAAAGACAATGATTACATCAGGAACTGACATATTCTTAGGAGCTATACGTGATGATATGAGAGTAAATAACTTTATTTAAAAGAAAAAATCTGTTTTATATATGAAATTGACAATTTTTTGTAATAGGGAAAGATATGTTTTAACTGTCTAGACATACCACAAATAAGTTTTACTCTTGGATATCTCAACATAAATGGAAAAGAAATAGATCTTATATCATTACCAGTTCTAGAAATAAGTAGCAACCGATTTTCTAGCCGTACTATTAGTATATCTGGTAATAATTCTTAATATAGTATTATAAAGATATCTAAAACTCAATAATACAATTCTACATAATAATATTTTAGATTATTATGAAGAAATACCATTACTCTTAGGTCAAGAACTTAAATTATCATGTATCTATGATACAATTCCTCTTAAAAAAGAACACACATTTTCTAAACAGACATATGTTCTATGGTTGATAATGGATAAATTATTAAAATCTTATGGAAACAAGTAAATATGTCAAATTCACTATTGTACTTTTTATATTGATTTTGTAATATTTAATTTTCCATCAAGCAATGACTTTTTCAATCTGAAAGATGATGGACGAGTTAGTACCATTAGTATTGCAAGCTATATAACTCGTGATACAATAGAAAACTTTTATTCATGTCATATTTATCATCATAAAAATAAATCAAATAAAGATTTAGGTCCAACTCTCTTTACATTTGGTATTACTGTGATAAACAAAAGTGAAGGTAATACAATCGTTTTTAAATAAAAATAATTTATTTATGTTATATTTGTAAAAAACTTTGATCTTTTAGAATTTGAAAGTACAACTTGGAAGCAATGGAGTCTTATCTGTAAAGTTGTGATCGTGTGTTTCATATTCTTGATAATTTGGTGTTTATTAGAAATATTTCAGGATGCTCGAAATGGGTAATTAATTAATGAACTATTTTACCAAACTAAAAGTTAGAACTGAAGTAAAATAAAGCATATGATATTTTAGGCATGGTTTTTATAGACTTCCACAAATGCTTAATATCAATCCTACATCCACTATAAATTTTGTCTTATCTAAGAATGGTGTAACATTACTCGGTAGTCAACAAGCTGCAAATGAAGTTGTATCAAGAATTTTAGAAGATAACTGAGCTTTTTAATTAGACAAAGGACAAGAAGTAATACTAATAATATAATTAACAAATTAGTAAACTAATAACTTATTTCGTAATACTAATCATAGAATTTATGGAAAACAGAAGTATTAATTAGTGAATTAATAAAATTCCCATATTCTTTTAATGTTATTACAAAATACATTTATATAAATTTCTAATTGTAATAGTAGACGTAACTACTTTCAACAATATTGAAGGTAATATCAATATTCTCAAAGTCATAGTACTATAAAATAATACGACTTTTGTAGGAAAATATTTAGATGCTACTAATTAATATAAAAAATATATTTATACAAGTATCGTCTTACAGTGATGACAGTTTATATTTACAGTTTAAAGACAATACAGCAAAAAATGAGTGTCAATTATTTAATACAAAACAAAACAGCCAATATATGAATCTGTAAAAATCATAAATTTATTTCACGCTTTGTATTGTTTGCGTGAATTGACGTTCGTTCAGATAATTCCGAATAAATGCTGTTTTATAATAAAACAAGGCGAGCAAGTATCCCTGTTAACATAATGTTAAAATTTACAATAATATTAAAAAATATAAGATAATATATAAATACATTACATAGGACGTATAGCTACATCTTTTTTTATATTTAAGCTAATTATGAGAATATAATTATTCAATTTGTTTCCCAGGATTCACTATTACCATTACTAATCACAGAAGAATGTTGTGTTAATTGAGATAATTCAAAATGCCATTTTGTATCTTCGTCTATACTGAGTCCTTAGTTAGTTATTAGCTATTTCATAATTTAATAATGGTGGCCTTGCTTTAATTCCTAATGTTGTAGGTCTTTTACTAGGATTTTCGTCTAACATCATGTTCAACAAATTGTACTAAAAATAAAATGTTTGCAATTGATATATTTTGACCAAAACAGAAATTAAGATTATTTAAGGATACACTATATGA